>PVLC010012745.1:0-22343 GCA_004027655.1 Graphiurus murinus
GGTTAGGGTTACGCTGCAGTTAGGGTTAGGGTTAGGTTTAGGGTTAGGGATAGGGTTAGGGTTAGGGTTACGCTAGGTTTAGAGTTAGGGTCAGTGTTAGGGTTAGGGTTACGCTAGGGTAAATGTTAGTGTTAGGGTTACGGTTAGGGTTAGTGTTACGCAAGGGTTAGGGTTAGGGTTAGGGTTAGGCTAGGGTTAGGGTTAGGGTTAGGTTTAGGTTTAGTGTTAGGGTTACGCTATTGTTAGGCTTAGGGTTATGGTTAGGGTTATGGTTAGGGTTAGGGTTATGCTAGGGTTACGGTTCGGGTTAAGGTTAGGGTTAGATTTAGGGTTACGCTATGGTTAGGGTTAGGGTTACGCTAGGGTTAGGGTTAGGATTAGGGTTAGCATTAGGGTTAGGGTTATGCTAGGGTTAGGGTTAGGGTTAAGGTTAGGGTTACGCTAGGGTTATGGTTGGGGTTAGGGTTACGCTAGGGTCATGGTTCGGGTTAAGGTTAGGGTTAGAGTTAGGGTTACGCTATGGTTAGGGTTAGGGTTACGCTAGGGTTAGGGTTAGGGTTAGGGTTAGCGTTAGGGTTAGGGTTACGCTAGGGTTAGGGTTAGGGTTAGGGTTAGCGTTATGGTTAGGGTTACGCTAGGGTTACGGTTACGGTTGAGATAAAAAAAAAAATTGAATGAGCTGGGCTTGGTGGCGTAAGCTTGTAATCCCAGCACTTGGAAGGTTGAGACAGGAGGATCCAGGTTTGCAGCCAGTCTCAGCTACTTAGTGAGGCTTTCCACAACTTCAGGAGACTCTGTTTCAAAATAAATAATAAAAAACAGGATTAGGGGTATAGCTCGGAAGTAGAAGGCCCCTGGGCTCAATCCCCAGTACCACACACACACACAAAAAAATTGAATAAAAGCTGGGTAATTTTATTGGATATAATTGTGATATTATGGGGTTTTTGTTAAGATATATCTATATATCTATATGTATCTATCCGTGGAAGTATTCACAGGTTTTGATAAAATATCTGGGATTATCTATTAAATATATACTAGCAATGCTTTTTTCCTTGATATGATGACTTCTTTTTTTTTTTTTGCGGTACTGGGGATTGAACTCAGGGGCATTCTACCTCCGAGCTATACCCCCAGCCCTATTTTCTATTCTTTATTTTGAAACAGGGTCTCACTAAGTTGCGGAGTGCCTTACTAGGTAGCTGAGGCTGGCTGCGAACCCGGATCCTCCAGTCTCAGCCTCCCAAATGCTAGGATTACAAGCGTGGGTCACCACGCCCGGCTTGATATGATGACTTCTTACATGGGTATGTGACTTTATAAATATCATCCTTGGCGCTTATGATTTGTGCACTTTCTGTAAGTTGTACAAAAATTTTACAAAATATTTCATTTATAGGTAATGTATATATATGGTTTTATAAAATCAGTTTATATGGTAAGAGTATACAGTGAAAGTGTACCTTCTTCTGCATGACCTCTACTGACTCATTTTTTTTTTTTTCCTCAGAGGCGAAAACTATTGCCAGCATTCATCTGGAAGTTTTTGTTTGTATGTTTGTTTGTTTTTTCTACTGGAGATTGAACCCAGGGGCATTCTACCTCCAAGCTACACCACCAGCCCTAGTTTTTATTCTTTATTTTGAAAAAGGGTCTCAGTATGTTGCAGACGGTCTTACTAAGTAGCTGAGGCTGGCTGTGAACCTGTGATCCTCCTGTTTCAGCCTCCCAAGTACTGGGATTACAAGTGTGTACTACCACGCCCAGCATCTGGAGGTATTTTTAATGCACATACAAGTGTGTATTTGCAAATCTGTCTTGGAGATATTTTCCCATCAATCTATATAAATTTCCCAATTTTTAATAGTCACATGTTATTTCATTGTTTTTCTTTTTTGGGGGGGCAGTTCTGGGGATTGAACTCAGGGGCATTCTACCTCCGAGCTATACCCCCAGCCCTATTTTTTATTCTTTATTTTGAAACCGAGTCTCACTAAGTTGCGGAGTGCCTCACTAGGTAGCTGAGGCTGGCCGCAAACCCAGATCCTCCGGTCTCAAACTCCCAAATGCTGGGATTACAAGCGTGCCCCACCACGCCCAGCCATCCAGCTTCATTTTGGGCTTTATCATACTTTATTTTCCTAGTCATTTAGTGCTGGACATCTAGGTAGTTTACTGTTTTTGTGACTCCACATAGTGCTTCAGTTTCTATCCTAGACTATTGAGCTTTACTCTCATGGTTTTTAAGTGTTAATCCATTCACTTATCAACATTTCCACCTATTAATTTATATCAGAGCACTCAAGTACATACTATATTGATGCATAAATAGTAATGCCCTCGAGAGGGAGATATTTCCAAAATAAATTAACCTTTGATTATAACTGTTATAAAAGTGTTTGTTTGTTTGTTTGTTTGTTTTGCAATGCTGGGGCTGAGGATCAAACCCGGGCCTTGCTAGGCAAGGCTGGTGGGAATTACACCTCTAGCCTTATTAAGGTATCTTAAATAAGGAACATGGCTTATTTGAATATAAAATTATTAGTACAGAAATGTCAAATGAAATACTTCTTTAATTAGAAGTTTTCTAAAATGATGTGATAAATAAATAAATATAGATTGGAAAAATAAAATCTGTAGGAAAACTTGATTTCTCCTTATTTAACACACAGAAGTCCTACAATAAACTATGCAAGCTGTGGAACCAGGGAAGCTGATGGTATGTCTCAGCATGAGTCCAGAGGCCTGAGAAACTAGGATCTTCCCATACAAGGCCCAGAGTCTGAAGGCCAGAGAACCTGGAGTTCTGATGCCCTGGATCTAACAAAGAGAGCAAATTCTTCTTTCCTCTACCTGTTTGTTCATCTGGTCCCTCACCTACATCGTGTGAGGGCAGATCTTCCTGACTCAGTCCTCTGATTCAAATGGCAATCTCTCCTAAGAACACCCTTGCAGACATACCCAGAGACAGTGCTCTACCAGCCTTCTGGGTGCCCTTAACTAAATCAAGTTGACATCTAAGCTTGTTAGTCAAACACTGTCAGAAACACACCTGGAGTCAAACAAAGTTGACTTTGGTGGGATGCTGCAACCCTCAAGTCCACAATCTCAGCATAAGAATGCTACAGTGAGCTTGTATTTGAATTGAATTTGGGCTCGTGGTAGGTGATTTGGGGAGAAATTCAAGAAAGGAGTTTGCTCAAGGTTGGGTGCAATCAGGAAATAGGAGTGATTCTGTGATTGGGTATCTTCTTGAATTTTACCGTTGAGGTGGAAATAATAAATTAGAATGAAACCTACAATAATAAAACAAAGGCCGTTCCTTTTATTAGCCAGGAGCAGGGGATATTTGGCCATTTTTGTGGTTTTGTCCACATTCTTGTTTCTGTGCTCAGATGCTCAGACGTGATTACTAAAATGCCTTGTTTCTGTCTTGCTCTTATAATTTTTAGTGGTAGAGTGATTGTGTCTGCTGTTAATGTTTTGCAAAAACATTTATGTTTAATGAAATACTTTGTTTAACTCAAGTGACAGGTCAGCTCCTGGCTGCTTTTCTCTTTCTCAAGAATCCAGATTCACTGGGTTGTAAATGACAGAAAACTCAAACCCACACCCACAAAGTTTAAGTCGGTCCAGGAGCCGGGCTTGGTGGCACAAGCCTGTAATCTCGAAACATGGGAGGCTGAGACAAGAGGATCACAGCCAGTCTTGGCAACTAAAATGAGACCCTTAGCAACTTAGTGAAAGCCTGTTTCAAGATAAAAAATAAAATAGGGCTGGGGTGTAGCTCAAAGGTAGAATCTCTCTGAATTCAATCCCTAGTAACACAAAGACACACACACACACACACACACACACACACACAGATTCAACTGGGGAATTTTTTCAAACTACTCAAGTCTGGACCTTTCCTATATTAATTAAATAAGAATTTCTGTTGGTGGGACCAGGCATGAGTATTTTATTTTTAACTTTCCCAGATAATTCTAATACTCAGGCAGGGTATGGAGCCACTGCTTTAGATAATCTCTAATGCCCTTTCAACCTCTGGAGAAGCCATGATTCTCAAAGGCAGAAAATTAAACACTTTTAAGTCTATTATGAGCTGAGTGTGGTGGCACACATGAAATCCCAGTTCTTGGGAGGCTAAGACAGAAGGATCACAGGTTTGTTGGAGACCAGATTCAGCAACTTGGAGAGACTCTCAGCAACCTAGCAAGACCCTGTTTAAAAATTAAAAAGTAAAATAGAGCTGAGGGGATAGCTCAGGGTAGAATACTACTGGGTTCAATCCCCAGTACTATACACACACAAAAAGTGTCTATTTTGCAGTTGAATAAGGTATAGGGTGGAAATGAACTTAGGGTACTAGTGGTTATATGCAATAAAAATATATTTATATTTAATAGCCCAAGCCAAGGAAAAGAGCAACTCTTGCAAGAACTATGACTAAGTAACCTTTGGATCATATCTGGCTTCAAAACAGAAGCACAGAAACACATCCAGGATTTGTGTATGTGTGTATTGGCCACTCGACTTGCAATTTTATTACTGGGTTAATTCCTAGTTCCACGAAGGGCTGTAACTAAACATTTTTTTTTCCATTAGGTGGAGCTATATCTTTGTTGTAAGAGAATTTTATAAATTTATGAGAGGGATGTTTTGTAAATGGTGAATTTTAACGTGAAACAGGAAAGAATCACTTATTAAAACACTGACATAAATTGTTTTTAGAATAGTCATGTTATTTCAAGTATTTGAAATATCTTGAGTTGTTAATCTAGCTGCCTTTGCACGGGCTTTGATTCTCACATCTCACATTCTCTGTGGATATAAGCATACTCAATAAAACTTTGTTTTCTGTGACTTCCTTCAAAAGAGCCCAAGATCATTTGTTAATAACTGCATTTCAATGAGGAAATTTCTAGATACAGATTCATAATCCCTTATGCAGTTAAAAACCTAGAAAGCCATATTTCATACACACACACACACACACACACACACACACGACATTCAGTTAAACATTAATTCTATATAATCATTGAATTTTTAGTATAAATTTATTTTATTTTTAGTACTGGGGATTGAACCCAGAGGCATTTTACCTCAAAGTTACACCCTCAGCCTAATTTTATTTCTTATATGGAAACAAGGTCTCATTGGGTTGCTGAAAGCCTCCTTGAGTTGCTGGGTCTGGCTTTGAATCTGCGGTCTTCTTGTCTCAGCCTCCCAAGTACGGAGATTACAAGTATATGCTACCACACCTGGCTGTATGCATGTATTTTTTGCAACACTCATGAACTTTATTAAAAATGATTTGTCTCCTATTCATATCATACACACATACACCTATACCCCAAAACCAAAAATTATGTTATTCATTAGAAATTCAAATTTAAGCCTCAGCTACATAAGTGAGGCACTCTGCAACTTAGTGAGACTCGGTTTCAAAATAAAGAATAAAAAATAGGGCTGGGGTGTAGCTTGGAGGTAGAATACCCCTGAGTTCAATCCCCAGTACCACAAAAAAAAAAAAAGAAAAGAAATTCAAATTTAGCTAGGCATTCTCTGTTTTATCTTGCAACCTCATCTAAAAGCCAAAAATTTTTGCAATTGATGACAAAAGATAATGTAAATTGAGGGAGGTTATTTATACTTGTTCCCTGACTTTGTATGTGTATATGTACCATTGCAGAAATAGTACTGTTTTTATTATGAGTACTAATCAAGATCTGCTGGGGATGTTACAAAATACATAATATTTGTACTATGTTATCATTTAAAATTAAATAAATGCCGTATTCCAAAATAATGTTGTCTCCAAGACATTTGGAAAAAATTGTGGGCCTTGAATAAGTTTTTAATTTAGTAAACAAGAAAGGTAAAGTATGCAAGAAGTTCTTTCTGAAAGTATTGTAAGAAATTCTTAAAATTAAAAAATTTGTTCATTATAAGTAACATAACTGGAAAAAACGTGTGTGTGTGTGTTTATGTGTGTGGTACTAGGGATTGAACATTCTACCAAGGACATTCTACCTCTGAGCTATACCCCCCAGCTGTTTTTATTTTGTTTTGAAACAAGGTCTCTCTAGGTTGCTGAGAGTCCCTCTACATTGCTGAGGCTGGCCTTGAACCTGAGAATCCTCCTGTCCCACATCCCAAGTACTGGGATTACAGGTGTGTTCCACCATGTGTATGAGATTGAACCCAGGGACATTTTACCTGGGAGCTACACCTCCAGCCCTTTTTTTGTTTGTTTTGAAACAGGGTCTCACTAGGTTGTTGCGAGTCTCTTTAGGTTGCTGAGACTGGTCTTGAACCTGAGATCTTCCTGTCTCAGCCTCCAAAGTACTGGGATTACAGGTTGCCAATTTCTTTTAATAACTTTTAAAAATGGATTTTTGATAAATAAATTACTTATGGCTCTCTTTTTCCTTTACACACACACACACACACACACACACACACACACACACACACACACACACTTTGTCTCTATCTTCCAACTTTCTAAAATCAACTGAAAATCTTATTATATATTTTCATGTTGTCAGCAAGTTTATGGTGGTCTGTCTCATTAATTATTAAGCACTAATGCATCATAGCAAAAGAGAAAACAGGTCTTGTTTAGCACCATTGTTTGAAATGATCTGCTTACAATGGACATCATGATATATTACAAGTCTTCATGGTGGCCCAGACCTGTAATCTCAGTACTTAGGAGGCTGAGACAGGAGGAACACAGGATTGAGGACAGTATGAAGTAACTCAGTGAGACCCTGTTTCAAAATAAAAAAGGGCTGGGAATATAGTTCAGAGGTAGAGCATCCCTGTGTTTAATCCCTGGTGACACACACACACACACACACACACACACACACACACACACACACACACCACAATCTTTAAACCCAGTATGGTGGCACACTTGCAATTTCAGTACTTGGGAGTCTGAGACAGGAAGATTGCAAATTCAGGGCCAGCCTCAGCAACTAGTGAGACCCTCAGCAACTTAGTGAGAACCTGTTTCAAAAATAAAAAATAAAATAAAATAAATAGAAAGGGCTGGGAGCGTAGCTCAGAGGTGGCATGCCCATGGGTTCAATATGTAGTACCCCCCCAAAAAAAATCGGTTATAGTTATGGTTACATGGTATAAACACATTCAACACAGGTTTGATCACAGTATATGAATAATTTTATATACTTATACTAGTTAATAGTGTAATAATCTTCCCAACAAACTCAACTTTTAATGAGTATTTTGTGTTGATTTATCATAATTTGCTTAAATCATTGCTCTGTTGTTGAACACTTCAGCTATTTCAAATTATTTACTATTATACACAGTATAGTGATGAACATAATGCTTTGTTTTTAAACATTTGGGATTCTGGAAGGTAGATTTCCAGCAGATGAATTGCTAGTTAAAAGAATGAGGAATCATTTAAGGCTCTTGTTACATATTGCCATAGTCCTTCCTAAAAGCACAAATTATGTTCTCGTCTGCAGAACATGAAAACAGGTCTTGCTTGCAATTTTCAGGGACCTAAATAGGATGACCTCTTCCTTAATAGTTTTTGATGACTCTTGTCAGTTTTATTAAAAGATAACAGAGTTTTACCTGAAAATGACTCATGTTACTCTTGTAATGAATTACATGAGGTTCTGCAGTTTGCTAAACTCAACATTGATCTTTGGCTTTTAATTAATATAGTTAGAAGTACAGAGAACTTCCAGTGTTAATTCTAATCCCCCTTCATTTAGTAATAGGAACACCCTGAGTGAAACTAAATTGAGATGGTCAATGCATTGCCAGGAGGCCGCTGCATTGCACGTGGACAGCCTTGTGGCCTTTGGAAGCCAGGAGATGGAGGGAGGACCATCTGCCAGCTCTCCCTTTCTGGATTAGCGTCACAGTTCCCTGTGGTAGTCATTGCGCCTGCTCCCCCAAATTCCGCTTCTCCTCTTTCTGGGCACATGATGACATCGCACATTTCCAACTCCTTTTGAAATTAACTATGGCCACGTGACCTTCTTTGTTTAATGAAATATGAAGGAGACAAAAGTCCATTCCTGGTGGGAACTTCAATGTATGCTTTGCCACGCCCCTTGTTGTGTCTTGGTGACTGTGGAAGCCCACGTTGAGATGATACTCCATCAGCCAGGTCCTTACAGTAAGTGGAGCATCCTTGCCAATCCGTTAGGGATATATAAGACCGAGCAAGAAATAAACACTTATTATTTTAAGCCTTGGAGTTTTTTTTTTTTTTTCAAGTTAATTGTTTCTGTAGCAAAATCTAGCTCCTACTGACTGATACTCCCAGTTGCATATGGGAGAGTGAGTAAAACATATGGGTACTCTCATTTCCGTGGATGTTTTCCTGTATGTCCTTTTGCTTCTGCAAAGAGTATATGTCATTTTTTCCCCCTCACTGTACCATGCCTAGATTTTCCTTTGCCAATAGTGTTTCCTCTGTTTGAAAGCAAGAAATAGGAAGTCCTTTTGGTATGGAGATCAAAGCTGGGAGTGTGAAGCCGAGGAAGACATTGAGAGTTTGCATGAGGGCTCATTTTCAATAGTATTTCTCTGTATCTGGCCTGACCCCATTTTTCCTTTACCCAGAATCATTCATTGTTATCCTCATGCTTGTTCATAACTTGGGGAAGTCATGGTTCCCTTCCTTGATGACTGATAAGGAATATGACATTTCTTTCAGTCTCTCTCTCTCTCTTTTTTTTTATTCTCAAGGGTATATTTTAAAGTATAGAATCCTCACCAACTGCATCTATACCTCTTTGGCTCCACTACACAATGTTTTTGCCACTGCATACATCTTTATAAATGCTGGAAGTTAAGAGTATGTAGTTCAGTCTTATTCTGCATTAAAATGGCAGATACTGAGATTGTTTCTTCTTTTTATGTGATTATGATAAGTAGTAAAGACTATCCTAGCTTTTTTTTTTTTTTCAAATAAAAGACAAATTCCAAAGCTGGATTTGACCTTGAGATGTTTTTCTTCATTGTTAGACTAAAGAGACAAACAAAAACATAATACTGTGGTTATATTTATGTCTTGCATTACAAAAGCCATCCTTGAATAGAAAGCTGCCTGGATTTTGATGTTTGGACATTTCACACTCATCTGTGTGAGGGTTATCTAGACATCTTGTGATTATTCGAGGAACTAAACATGGTATAGTGGCTAGAATGAAGCTCTGGAAAGAGAATCTATGCTTGTTTTCTGGATTTTCCTCAGTGTACCCCGAGGATGATGAAACCTATCACAAAGACTTTTGTGGGCAATAAAGTGAATGTAAGGGGAGAAAATAAATTGTTATTGATAGCCTACTTCCATTTTTAAAGAAGGCTTTTAATTTGCAGACAATTCAGTATATAAATTTACAGGTCGGAGGTGAGAAATTGGAGGAAGAAAACGGAATCAGTGGGGTTGGGGGCTCTGTGGGGACTGAAAGGTTAGAGGAAAACCTTGAGAGGTGGTAGTGGTACAAAAGCTAGAGTGGAGAGGAGTCAGCTCTGACTAGGATGTTGGTGGCAGCTGGCTGAGAAGGTATAGGATAACATCTCTTTTCTGAGCTACGAAAAGAGACTATAATTGTTATCTAGCAGGAATAATTGAGCATTTGGTCTCAAGAATAAGCAGTGGATTCGGATGTGGTGGTACAAGCCTGTGATCCCAGTACTTGGGAGGCTGAGATAAGTTTAAGGCCAGCCTCAGCACCTTTGCAAGACCCTGTTTCAAAAATAAAAAATAAAAAGGTTACGGTATAGAAAAGGTTCCTTTCCTGTGTCTCCTTTGAAGTTTTTAGTAGTCTATTTAAAAATAAATTTTTTTTTCTGTAAAACAGGGCAGGGGCCTCAACTCTTACTGGCACTGGGCTTAGACTGTCAACCTAAAGGATGGGGTAACAGCTCCCAGCTTTAATATCAATGGAAACAGTGCAGTGCCTGACCAGTCAAGCAAATGCTACAGCGAGGACTCAGGCATGTAATATGGTCCATTGCAAGGCACAGAGAGGAAGCCATGTATGATCCTGAGCGTGGCCATGGGAGAATACAAGGACCGAGGCTGGACCAAGGCTTCCCTTGTAACTTCTCCAGCCATTTGTGGGTAATAGTTTTTTCTACATCCCAAAAAGAATAGTTTAGGGATTATACAGTTCTCTCTCTCTCTCTCTCTCTCTCTCTCTCTCTCTCTCTCTCTCTCTCTCTCTCTCTGTGTGTGTGTGTGTGTGTGTATTTATTTATTTATTTATTTTTATTGGGGGGCGGTACTGGAGACTGAACCCAAGGGCATTCTACCTCTGAGCTATACTCCCAGCCTTTTTTAATTTTTTTTAGTTTGAAACAGGGTGGTACTAAGTTTCTGAGGCTGACCTCATATCTCGGATCTTCCAATCTCAGCCTCCCAAGTATTGGGATTACAGACATGTACGACTAGGGCTGGACTCTGTGTATACTTTTTATATTGTTGTTTTTCTGCTTTTGGGCTTGGCTTAAATGCTTATTAATTTTATCATAAACAATTTCTTAGTGTGGGATTAGTTCTTCTTATACTTAAAAAAAAAAATTCTCAGAAAAAACATGTAAGTACCTAACCTAGATGGATACAAGATTACATTTATGACTAAGTTTCTGAATCCCAGAATGCAGAGCAAGTAAAACATCATGGGGCCATTCACCTGTGAATCTCAATTCTATGGGTATTTGGTAGCCCAGGGTTTTTTGTTTGTTTGTTTGTTTATTTTTCAATATTCTTTCCCACAATTATGAAAGTAACAAGCACTACAAGAAAATACAAACTAGGAAAGCATAATGAAGAAAATAAAAGTCATATTTAATATAATCACCTATATATAATGTTTTATATAATATAATTACCTATATATAAGGCTTTTATAATCATCTGAATATAATATTCTCATAATAAATATTCTGTGGTCTAGAATGTTTAACACTGAGTTTTAGAAATTAAGATAATGAGATCTATAAAGGAAAATCCTGAAAATCTAAGATTTGTCCTTAGCCAAGATTGAGGTATATATGGCCTTCAAAAGTCCTTGATATTTATAGGATAACTCTTCAGTCTTTTTTATTATATTGTTAATTACCATAGGATTTAAGTATTTGGAACTGCAGAAGTGAACATTTGATTTATTAAATAATTTTAAGTACTTATTTCCTTGATATATTTCTTCATGTAGAAAGATATTAACTGCTCTAGGTGTTCTACCACAGCTGATCATGTATGTGAAGAAACAGAAGAAATATCTATTGTTTCTTTTATGATTATGAACAAATGAATCTTTTTACTAATATACATCTTTTGTTGCAAGTGTACTATTTATTGTAGTATTCCTTAACCTCTTTACATATTGTCTTCATTCTCTGTATTGCTTTTCTTTTTTTTTTTAGACAAGAAACCTTCATTAAAAAATATTAAATTTCATGTTAACTTAAAAAACAAGTGAACTTTTATTTGCTCATATTTTCATATAAGACCAATGTCTTATTTTTGAGTTTGAACCTTCTCTGAGGGTTCTTTCACATTATTCTTATTTGTTGAGGAGGGTGTTTAGGTATGAAGTTTGGGTCTTAAAAGAGAATGGCTTGGTAGAGCCTATCACATGGGGAAACTCTGGGTTAGACTCCCCCAACGCGCGCACACACACACACACACACACACACACACACACACACAAGGGGAAATGACTTGCAAAGTCATGCATGCAAAAAATCCACGATGTGTGTGTGTGTGTGTGTGTGATATTGGGAATTGAACCCAGGGCCATTCTGCCTCCCAGCTACACCTCCAGCCCTATTTTATTATTCATTTTTAAGTGAGACCTTGTTAAATTGCTGAAGCTTGTCTTGAACTTGCAATTCTCTTGTCTCAGCATCCCAAGTACTGGAATTACAGATGTGCACCACCATGCCTGGCTCACAAAATCTTTTCACAATGTGTGGCCCAAAGCTAATTTAACAGTCTTTTTTTAAAAAGTGACTGTAGCCAGGCGTGGTGGCGCACGCTTGTAATCCCAGCATTCAGGAGGCTGAGACTGGAGGATCCGGGTTCGAGGCCAGCCGCAACTTAGTGAGACTCGGTTTCAAATAAGGAATAAAAAAAAAAAAAATAGGGCTGGGGGTGTAGCTCAAAGGTAGAATGCCCCTGAGTTCAATCCCCAGTACCGCAAAAAACAAACAAACAAAAAATAAATAAGTAAAAAAAGTGACTGTTATAAAGTCTCCCTCAAAATAATCTTTTTTTTTTTTTTGCGTGGTACTGGAGATTGAACTCAGGGGCATTCTACCTCCGAGCTATAACCCCAGCCCTATTTTTTATTCTTTAATTTATTCTTTATTTTGAAACCGGGTCTCGCTAAGTTGTGGAGTGCCTCACTAGGTAGCTGAGGCTGGCCGCGAACCCGGATCCTCTGGTCTCAGCCTCCCGAATGCTGGGATTACAAGCGTGCGCCACCACGCCCAGCTCAAAATAATCATTTTAAAGTTTTCATAGAAACCAACTCTTTTCACACTCATTTCAAGGTTTATATAATATTTACTTGTAGATGGGCATGGTGGTCAAACCTATAATCCCAATACTTGGGAAACTAAGACAGGAGAATTGCAGGTTCGAGGCTAGTCTCAGACATTTAGTGAGACCCTGTTTCCAAATTTTAAAAAAATAGGGATAGGGTGTAGTTTGGAGGTAGAATGCCCCTGGGTTCAATTCCAAATGCTAAAAAAAAAAAAAAAAAAAAAAAAAAAGTGATTTCAATAATAAACCCATCTGGAATAACCAGATTTGGGAACACACTCCCAGGAACACACACAAAAAATAAATAAAATAAAATAAAAAACACTCCACTTTAGCCTTTATCAAGTGTTTATGTGTATCATAAGATTTCCCTTGTCTTCTTTGAAAAAAAAAACCAAAATAGTTACACTGTATGTAACAAGCACCAGTATGTACTCAAAAGACTTTCTCCATTCTGAATGAGGAAAGTTGAAATAACCTTTGTAGCTGACTGAAGTCAGTTGTGATGGCAGATCTTGATTGTCAACTTGACTGGATCACCTAGGATTATGTGATTTGTGATGTGTTGATGAGATGATTGCATGTGGAACAGCAGATTGAGGAGGGAAGTCTCATCTTGAATGTGGGCAGTACTGTCCAATAGGCTGGGGACCCAGATGCAATAGAGGGTAGAACAAAGGTGGAAGCAGGGGTGGGGGTTAGGTAGAAAGCAAGCTCGGTGTGTCTGCTCTCACTCATCTGAGATATCAGTCTTCAGCCCTTTTGCTCTTCTAACTGGACTTTTACTAAGGATTCTCTGGGGAGTTTCCTGGTCTTTCCATCTTGAAGTAGGACTGCATCATTGATCACGCCTATTCTGAAACTCCAACTCTTGGACCACTCAGACAGCTGCTGGTTCCTCTGGCTCTCCTTGTGCAGGCAGCCACTTAGGACTATACCACTTGTACTTCTCTGAATGATATTCCTCTTAGATCTTTCCTTGCTCATCCTGAGATCCAAATGTTGATTGCAAAAGGGGACAATCGCTTCATGAATTTAAAGCCATTAGAATCACACGCACGCACGCACGCACGCATGCGCACACACACACACTCCTGGTGGTTTTTATTGGCGGTAGTGATGGCTAATCTCGCAATCCAATTTTTCTTCCTCTTTCTCCAAAGCCAAATTCACCTGCAGCCAGGCAGCTTGCAACCAGTGCCTCAGAATACCCACCCCTGGTGAGACCACCAATTCTGGGGTCCCCTTGATATCAACTTTGGGAATTTGTAGACCCCTAACTACAAAATGGCTATGGCCACAGGAGCTAGGAGCTACTTGATTTTCTGTTTTAACTCTGAGAAATAGATGGAAATGAGTGAAGAATGTAATCTTAAATAATTAGGATATATAGACACACTTCACTCTGAAAAATTATTAAGCTCTGGGTGGGGAATGTAGCCCAGTGGCAAAGTGTTTGCCTCACTTGTGCGAGGCCTTGAGTTCACCATTAGCACTGCAAAAATAAAATAAAAGAAATGATTAAATTCCATGGGCAAAGTTAGAAAACACTAAGCCCACTAAAAATGCATATCTACTCTAGGGTGCTTGATGTACTGTTTTGTTGAGTTTAATCAAGAAGCAGATGCCTTGGAACACAAGCTCAGTGAAAGCAGTGTTTTCCAGGAATGTGTTAACCCCCTCTACTGGAGAGGAGGAAGTCTAGAGAAAATTCCCTAATGGCTTTGAATAACCTATCAAATTTGTGTAATTAGATGAATTTCCTCAAGCACATTTGACTTGCTAATTAGTTTTTGCTCAGTTAAACAAGGGGAAACTGGTCACCATTTAAAAAACTTAGGAACTACACACTTAGGAACTAAATTATCTTAATGGAGATGTTTAAAAATTAATTGAGCTGGGTATGAGTGGTACACACCTATACTACTCAGGAGGCTGAGGCAGAAGGATGGCTGGAACCCGCAAATTTGAGACCAGCTGGCCACATAACAAGACCCAGACTCAAAACAAAAATAAGAAGACCTAGAAATCTCACTAGCATATTTCATTTCTCAGTCAACCAAACAAGGCAAATTCCTGATGTAGAAAACATGACACTTTTTCTTGAGCTAAACTAAAAACATTAAAAAATATATTTCTCTCCAAAGAATTGTTTTAAGACCATGTCTTACCATTCCCAACAATAATCATCTACCAAATAGGAAAAAAAAATATGTGATTTTGAATGTATCTTCGCTCCTGTTGTGTTTAGGGGAAAAAAAATCCATCTTATTAAGCATTTTCAGCTGACATTTTTCATGAATTGATGGACATCTGTTCAGCCTGGTATTGTGAAGCTCAAAACACATTCTCTCAGCATTCTTAAGGGGCTCTGTGTGCTCTCTGGATGCCAAAGATAACATCTAGATCAGCGATTTCTCATAAATCATTGGAACATGGAACATGAAACAAGAAGAAACGAGGAATTCAATAACAAATATGGCAAGGTGCACAAACAAGAGAATTGAAACCAGATGAAAAGGGCCCTCTCAGTACAGAAGGTCAAGAAACGCCTTTCCTTCTCCAGGCCTCAGGATAATCCATCTGATTGTGCTTTCTCTCCAGTCTTCAGCTTACTGCTTCGAGTTGGTTTTGGAATATTTATGTGGTAGATTTTAGGCTCTAATGTACAACTGAAAAATTAGTGTAGTTTATTTTAGTTTGTTCAAAGCCCCAGGCCATTATGCAATGAATGGAAAAATTGTGTTTATTGTACTTTTAAGAGTACTGTGCCCGTGTGCCTTGAAACACATTTTAGATATATATGTAAATATAGTCCAATTTATGCTCTTTCTATATATTTTCAAATATGAAGTTACATATATGATAAAGTAATGTGACATTTTGTACTTTGGGTGGGGGTACTGGAGGCTGAACCCAGGGCCATTCTATACCCCTATTCCTATTTTATTTTGAAACAGGGTCTTGCTAAGTTGCTGAGGGTCTCACTATGTTGCTGAGGCTGGCCACAAACCTGTGATTCTGCTATCTCTGCCTCCCAAGTACTGGGATTGCAAGTGTGTGCCAGCATGCCCTGCTGAGTATTTAGGGTTTTTAAACTTTATATTATCTTATAACAAAGAGCCTCATTTTATTTTTTTTTATTTTGAATATTTTCATTTAAAATATATGAGGAGAGCACACTTTTTTTTTTTTTTTTTTTCGGTACTGGGGATTGAACTCAGGAGCATTCTACTTCCGAGCTACACTCCCAGCCCTATTTTTTTTTAATTCTTTATTTTGAAACAGGGTCTCACTAAGTTGCAGAGTGCCTCACTAGGTAACTGAGGCTGGCCGCCAACCTGGATCCTCCGGTCTCAGCCTCCCAAATGCTGGGATTACAAGCATGTGCCACCACACCCGGCTAGGAAAGCACACTTTTGAAAGTCATCCTAATCATTCATTATAGGCCAAAAATTATTAAATAAATAAGCTATCCATTTTGAGTTCAGATTTATAAACATTTGCACATTGTTGCTATTGTTGTTTTGCTTCTGGGGGTGTTGAACACAGGGGCATTCTCCTCCAAGCTACATCTCCAGCCCTTTTAACTTTTTATTTCAAAACAGGGACTTGCTAAATTGCTGAGACTAGCCTTGTATTTGCCATCCTCCTATCTCAACTTCCCAACTACTGGGATTATAGGGGTACTCCACCATGTCTGGCTTGTTTTTGTTTTTTTAAATCTGAAAGTTGAATGACACATTTTGTGATTAAGTTAAATCATCTTAGAGCTATTGAGGTGATTCATTTTGGTCCCTTCCAAATCTCTTTAAATTTGTTTATGAAGG
The DNA here is from genome assembly GCA_004027655.1 of Graphiurus murinus. NCBI lineage: Eukaryota > Metazoa > Chordata > Mammalia > Rodentia > Gliridae > Graphiurus > Graphiurus murinus. The sequence goes on from PVLC010012745.1 coordinate 16,396, forward strand.
TGGGGGGGGTGGAGATGGGATGTGGGTGGGGGCACCAGTGCTGTGTGAATGTATGTCAATGTCAACATGATATAAATTATGATGTAAGACCATAATGTACCAATAAAAACACATAAAAGTTTGTTTACAAAGCCGGGCATGGTAATGCACATTTGTAATCCCAGTACTTAGAGGCTGAGACAGGTGGATCACAGGTTCGCAGCCAGCCTCAGCTACTTAGATGAGGCCCTCTGCAATTTAGTGAGACCCTGTTCAAAATTAAAAAAAATAAATCAAGTGGGGCTGGGGTTGTAGCTCAGAGGTAGAATGCCTTTGGGTTCAATCCTCAGTACCACACACAAAAAATAAATAAATTTTTTTTACCCTTGATGTCATTTCCCATATCTGGTTGTCAGAAGGGAACCCCTTCACTTTTTCCAGTTCCCCTTGAGAATACCTTCTTGTCATGCAGGGATGCACCTGCTCCTGGGGTCACCATTGAAGGCCCTTATTCCATTTTGTTTCTGGATCGCTTGCTGCGCAGGTAGGTAGGCATCATTGAATGTGGCTAAGAATGCCCCGACTTTGGCTCTGGTCCAAGCTCCGGCCCTGCCACTTGCCAATCATTTGGTCTCATTCAAATTGTTTGACTCTTCTGTGCCTCAGTTTTCTTGTGGGAAAATTGGAAATTATCCCAGCTCCCAATTTATGGATTGTAAATTTTAATGAGTTACATTTAAAATGCTGCAAAGAGCTTATGGGACATGGTGAATTTCAGTAAACAGTTGCTATTAGTACACTAAAATAAATACACAGAGCAAAGCTTTATGCTGTACAGTTGGTCCTCTGCCCATTTAACTCTGAATCAAAAACACACACCCCCACAACTGCATCTTACTGAGCTTGTACAGACTTTATTTTTCTTGTCATTATTCCCAAACAACACAATATATCATCTATTTACATAGCATTTATATTCCATTAGGTATTACTGGTAGTCTGCAGGTGATTTAAAGTATACATGAGGATGTGTGTAGGTTATATGTGGAAATAAATGGAAAATTATGATGTAAACCACACAGAAGGAGCCTGTCAGAATACATCTAGAGGTTATCAGAGAAAGGCTTCCAAATGGTTCCTGTTCTTGCCTAGGAATATGGAGTGTGGGTACCTTTGACTGCAGGCATCTAGAACAGATAGTTACACTGTGCTCAGAGACTCAAGAAATAAATCATCAAGAGGTTATTAGACTCTTGCTTTATCAACATTATTATGAAATATATTTGTTCTATTCCTTATCTTCTGTTGGGCACATAAGCCCTGTCATAGAGCACTAGTTCTTTCTCAATTGCAATACAAGTTCCCCGGAGAGGAATTTTTATCACTTTCTAGTGCTTGCTCATTTAAACTTCCACTTCCCCTACTTTCTTTGAGACATTCATTTAGAGTTATCTGAACCCATGTCTCACTAATTGTGATCCCAAATAAAGTGCTTTTGCTTTTACAGTTTCTGAGTTTGAGTTAATCTACACAGGTAAATCCTACATTGTTTTATATAAGGGACTTGTGTATCTGTGTATATTTGTAACCATGAGGTCCTGGAACAAGTAATAACTTGTTTCCTCTGCCAATACTGAGGGATGATTACTAATTTTTTATTTTTTATATAAATTTATTGCTAACTGATACATAAAATCTGTACATGTTATGAAAAATAAAAAATTGTGCATGTTCATAAGGTACTGTGTAATAATTTGATACATATATACATGATATAATATGTAAATTAAAATAAAATATCTTCTTCAACATTTATTATTTCTTTATGGTAAAGACATTCAAATTTCTCTTTTATAGCTTTTTTAAATATGTGGCACATTATTAATTTTTTTACATTTAGAAATGTAGAGACAACATTTTTCCATACCTGTAAACATATTTTATAGCTGATAGTATTTCAATTTCTGGAAGCACCATAATTTATAACAATCTCTGAAGGGAGATTAGATATTTAGGTTATTTCTAGATTTTTGTTATTATAAACAATGTGACAACATTTTCATCCATACTTCCTTAAAATAATTAGAGTTTCTGAACAACTCAATAAGATGGGTACAGTTTTAATACATTTGGCCTTTTTCCAAGTTGATCACTAAAAATATATCAACTTACATTCTCATCTATAGAGAATAAGCTAACTACATGCATTTTAGTCTGCATATCCAGCGTAATCCTTACTTTATCATATTAGCTGCCTCTCCACATTTATCATGGGCTCTTCTCATAGAAAAACACCTTTTAATAATTCAACTACCCAAATCCTTTTTTGGGGGGGGGTACTGGGGATTTAACTCAGGGGCATTCTACCTTCAAGCTACACCCCCAGCCCTATTTTTTATTCTTTATTTTGAAACCAGATCTCACTAAGTTGCGGAGTGCCTCACTAAGCAGCTGAAGCTGGCCGCGAACTCGGATCCTCCAGTCTCAGCCTCCCAAACGCTGGGATTACAAGTGTGTGCCGCCACACCTGGTCCCAAATCCTTTAAATTGTTGCAAATGTCTAATTCTTTCACATCACCTTTGTCTTTAGTCTCAATTCCACGTCCTGTCTATCCCCTACTCCTCACATCCTGTGGCACATCTGTCTGTCTAGAAAGGTGCAAGCTCCCAACCTCAGGAATTTTTTTCAGGTGTGCTATCCCTAGAGCTTTTCGATCTGATCTTCCTTGAAGCCAGATGAAATATAAGAAGAATGAAAAAGAAGGCTTACAACAAAAGAGACAGAAAAACAATGAAAGAAGGGAAGAAATAGGCACAAGAGGAGCAGTGGGGAAGAACTTCTCCCACGAGAGATGATTTTAAGGTAGGGACCATGTATGAGGAAGTTCTTTATGCACTGAAACAAAATCATTTAAGAAGTCACACATGGTGGTGCACACCTGTAATCGCAGCACTTGGGAGGCTGAGACAAGAAGATAGTAGGTTCAAGGCCAGTCTCAGCAATTTATCGAGAACCTATTTGAAATAAAAAAAAGTTAAAAAGGCTGGAGGGGGGTATAGCTTGGAGGTAGAATGCCCCTGGTTTCAATTCTCAGTACTACAAAAGAAAAAAAAAAAAGAAAGAAAGAGAAAACCATTGAAGAAACATTGTTAAGTATAAAAATAAGACGTAGAGCATTGTGTTGAACTTTCCCATCTTCATTATAAAACAGGATTTAAGAATACAGGTGGGTTGCTTGTTTATGCATAATATGTATCTGACAGAATACAAAAGACTCTAGGAGCTCTGAAAACCTCCAGGGAGGGAAAATAGGAGGTGGAGAACAGCAGTGTGAATGGATTCTTTTTCACTCTCTGTCCTTTTTTAATGATGTGGATTTTGAACTACATGAATGTATTATCTATTCAAAAGTAGATTAGTAAAATAGGTTAACACTTCTGTCTCACAAGTGAATATCTTCTATTACTCCCCAAGTTACATAATAGTGTTTTTCTTCCTAGAACCCACTTCCTACCTTTATATTAAAGCATCCATTAACGTACGTAATAGAGGACCCCTGCAGCTAAAAAGCACTCTTCTGATAAAAATTGTTCATTGTAAATTTCAATTATCTACAAGCTGAGGATGACAAACCTCTGTCATTTAAAATCCTTCCAGGTTGTCTTCATTTTCACCTTACCGTTGGGTAAAAAACAAGGGTTTTGGAGGCAAGGGCAGAAACTGCTTTCAGGTTTTTTAGAATCAGCGGCAGGGTTGGGGAAAAAGTTAATCTTTTCTTTCTTTTTCTTTTATCAGAAAGAGGAAGCTCATTATGTTTGGACCACCCATAGTTACAGATTTTAAAAGCATTTTGGCTTTTTAAAAAAGGTGCTTTAATAAAATACAACTGCAAATGACTCACTTGGACAAGCGGTCTCAACAGCAAGACAAACACTTTATGAAAACAACATCTATAAGCCTAAGACTCCGGCTTTTATCTTCACTATTTTCCCTGAGTCTGGCATGAAACAGATACACACCAGTCGCCACAGGGGGTTAAACCGAGAACTACCCAAGCATCACAGAGCATTGTGTGGAATTTTGATGGTTTCCATTCCCTGACTGTGGCACAGTGCTTGGCTCGGCTCACGGTGCAGAGACAATGATGCAAGCCCAGGACAGACGCTTGTACTGTGTTCCAGAAACAGCAGTTCCCTTCAGCACCCAGCACAGACACGCGTGTCTCAGAGTAAGCCTCCTGGAGTTTCCTCAAGAACTGGGCATAAATATCTCCTCTGGGTCAAAGCCCATTTCTGTTCTGACTTAGAACAGGGTCTTAGCTCCTGCTTTGTTTTAGATCCACAGCACCTAATTCCATCCACTTGTTTAATTTATTATGTTCTTACTCCTGTGTGTGATGCACTGAAGGATCCAGACACCTGTTTTTAGAGGAGATCGGAATAAAGCTGCTGGCTAAGACATTTGTTCTTGGGTCTTCAAATATCAAAGAAAGGAGCTCTCTCTGGAGCCTGAACTTTGAAAAACCACAAAGTAGCCTTTAAATCAGATGGGGGTTATATAGGGACAAAAAAAGTACTTTGAAGAGGCACATTCAATGATAATAGTTAGCTAAACAAGGTGGCGCGTGCCTGTAATCCTAGTATTCGGGAGGTTGAGACAGAAGGATCGAAGGTTCAAGGCCAGCCTCAGCAACTTAGTGAGGCTCTGTTTCAAAATAAAAAATAAAAAGAGCTGGAAGTGTAGCTCAGAGGTAGAATCCCTTTGGGTTCAATCCCCATAACCAAAAAAAGGAAAAAAAAAAGTAAATGGTTGTTTTCATGGGATGGTGTAATTCTTATATTCTTTTTTCTAACTTTTTGTCCTTCCCAAATTTCCTACTGTGAACTCACTTCCTGGTAGGTCTGTGAGCCAGAGAAATTAAATGTCTCAGAAACTCATTTCAAAAAGCAGTGACAAGAGTAAAAGTCTTATGCCTTATTGGAAGGTAAAATGAGGTTGTGAATGTCGGTCCCTGGCATGAAGTGCTCAGTGAGGACAGATTTCATCACTGTTGCCTTCCTCGTCATGTTCCTCTTTCACTGAGAGCTCAGAGGTTTGATTTAGGACCAGTTGGGAGGGTTCATTTGTGAGAGTAGATCTGTTAGAGGTAGGGTAGAAGAAGTGAAAGAAAAAAGGCAGAAAGGACACATAAAGGAAGTAGAAGGAAATAAAATTTTAATTCAGAAGTTCCCCATACTTTTTGAGGACCGTCATCCCCTAAGCCAGTTTTCTTCTCAGGCCTATCATCCCCAATTCCTGGAAAATTTATAAATCTTAAAGATAACCAAAAATTCACTCACTTGTGGTAATTAGCTTGTACACTGTTAATTAGTCTACCAATAAATAATCTTAAATATCTTATTGATATCTTAAATATCAATAAATATCTTAATAAACCTATAGTTTAGAGGACTTTTCAGCATTATCTATATCTTAGATGTCAGCCTAAGGATCCTAATAATGACCAGACACCACAAACCATCTTGAGATCACCAGACTCATGTCATCCTTCATACCTTCCCATACCACGCACCCTTCACCACGTTTCTTTTAAAAGAAGAACTCCCAAAGCACATCTCTGGCTCTGGAGATGGCCCGCATTCTCCCGTGAATGTGTACTCCTTGCTTTTACAAATAAATCTCTATGTCACTGGCACATGTTGAAATTATTTTCTGTCACATAAGCCAAAGACTCCCACTCCTGTCCTGAGCTGAACTCCCTCTGTCCCCTCCCCCTGCCACTTTCTATCTCTCTATGAACTCTCTGTTTTTTTGTTTTGCGGTACTGGGGATTGAACTCAGGGGCATTCTACCTTCGAGCTATACCCCCAGCCCTATTTTTTATTCTTTATTTTGAAACCGGATCTCAACTAAGTTGCAGGGGGGGGGGGTGCTCATTAGGTAGCTGAGGCTGGCCTCGAACCCGGAT
>PVLC010012745.1:22443-43591 GCA_004027655.1 Graphiurus murinus
CACCATGCCCGGCTTCTATGAACTCTTTGGATCCTTCTCCAGAGATACCTCTTCTCTTGTGACATGTTCATTCATTATACTGGTTCTCAATCTTTAGTATGAATCAAAATGCCCTTGGGGCTCATTAAAAACAGACTGTTGAGCCGTTCGTGGTGGCGCACGCTTGTAATCCCAGCATTCGGGAGGCTGAGACCGGAGGATCCGGTTCGCGGCCAGCCTCAGCTACCTAATGAGGCCCGCCCCCCGCAACTTAGTGAGACTCGGTTTCAAAATAAAGAATAAAAAATAGGGCTGGGGGTATAGCTCGGAGGTAGAACGCCCCTGAGTTCAATCCCTAGTACCGCAAAACAACAACAACAACAACAACAACCAGACTGCTGAACACTACATGCCTACCAGAATGGCCAAATCCAGAACACCAACTGCTGGCCTGGCCAGGTTGTAGGCAACTGGCACTCTCATCCATTTTATTCTCATCCACTGTTGTTAGCAGTGTAAAATGGGACAGCCACTTTGGAAGTCAGCATGCTAGTTTTTACAAAACTAAGCACGCTCTTCCCATTCCACCCTGTGACTGCTCCTTGGTATTTATCCAAATGAGCTGAAAATGCATGTCCACAAAAAAACCGGCACACCAATGCTTAAATTGGTAATTCATAACAGGTGCTTTATTCATAAAGTGACCAAGATGTCCTTCAAATAAACTATGGCATATCCAAACAATGGAATGTTATTCAGTGCTGAAGAAAAAAAGCCATTGAGCTATGAAAAAGACACAAAAGAAACTAAATGAAAGAATCAATCTGAAAAGGCTACAGTCTATATGATTCCAACTGTATGAAATTTTAGGAAAGGCAAAACTAGGGACACAGTATGAAGATTAGTAGCTTCTAGGGGCTAAAGGGAGGGTAAGATGAACAGAGGGAACACAGAATTTTTAGGGCCATGAAATGATTCTATATGCTAGGATGATGGGGAATACATGTCATTCATTATACTTTTGTCAGAACCACAGGATACACAACACTGAGAGTGAATTCTAATGTAAACTATGAACTTCAGATTAAAATATTTCAGTGTAAGTTCATCATAACAAATACCCTAGTGAGTTATGCTGACGATCAGGGAAGCTATGTGACTGTGAAGGCAAGGATTTTATTTTGCTGTGAACCTAAAACCGACTCAGGAATAAAGTTTTAAAAGATAAACTTATTTATTAAAAAAAAAAAAAACAGACAGGTAGATCTCAACCCTTGAGTTTCTGATCTAGTAGACCTGAGGTGGGGACTTATGAATGTATGATTTTATTTTAATTTTTTTGTGGTACTGGGGTTGAACTCAGGGGCACTCTACTATTGAGCTATACTCCCAGAACTTTTAAAATTTTCATATTTTGAAACAAAGTCTTGCTCAGTTACCACACAATGGCCTTGAACCTGTGGTTCTCCTGTCTTAGCCTCCCAAGTACTGGGAGTATAGGTGTGTGTCACTATACCCAGCAAATTTATGTTTCTAGAAAGTTCCCAGTGTACTAATATCACTAGCCAGAGGCACACATGGATCCATACATGCACAGGAAAAGCTGATTTCACATTATTGTAAATGTCAACATCTAGTCTCCTCTCTCTTTCTGTCTTTTCTTCCTCCCTCATCACTCCCACTTTTTTCCTTCATATTTGGGGGTCATAGTAACAACCAAAGTCTGTCTTTTTTTTCATGCCTGTATTTTTGTCAACAGTTCCAGTCTCTTCTTATGTCAAGAAACCAGGAGGGAGAATAATGTTGTTTTGCCTTAAGCACTTTGTTTCATTTGGATACCAAGAGAAAGAGAAACAAGCATTCTCTGGGTTGTTCACTAATATGAACTGATACCATCTATTCATAATAGTCTGTTTGATGACTGATGGTTAAAAAAAAAATTAGAAACTCTATAGGATCCCTGGTGCAAGAGAATACTTTGACATTTAGGATTTGTTTTATCTTTTATCAATATAAATATTTGAAAAATAAAATGGTCAGGAAAATGGCTATGGGAGACATTTCAGGTTAGTGCTGGGAAGGAAGGGCAGGTCAGGTTCAGCCTGAAGCTAAGTAAAGCCTTCCTTGTGTTCCTAAACTTTTCTTGGGGCCCATGAACCCCTTGATATTGAATGCAGAATGTTGTGTTTGCTTATGTGCATTTTCCTGGGAAAAGAATCCATGGACTCCAGTGCATTCTCAGAGGAATTGTGATTCAAAGGAAAAAAAAAAAGTAAGAAAACTGCTATGAAAAATTATTTAATAATAAGACACATGTTAATTTCTTTTTTTTTTTTGGAGGGTACTGGGGATTGAACTCTCAGGGGCATTCTACCTTCGAGCTATACTCCCCAGCCCTATTTTTTATTCTTTATTTTAAAACAGGGTCTCTCTAAGTTGCAGAGTGCCTCACTAGGTAGCTGAGGCTGGCCACGAACGCGGATCCTCCGGTCTCAGCCTCCCAAATGCTGGGATTACAAGTGTGCGCCACCACATCTGGCTACATGTTAATTTCTTGATGAAGAAGACAAATTTGGAGCCAGGTGTGGTGGTACACACCTGTAATCCCAGTACTTGGGAGGCTGAAACAGGAGGATCACAGGTTTGAGGCCAGCCTGAGTAACTTAGTGAGACCCTGTTTCAAAAATAAAAAATAAAATAGGGCTAGAGTGTAGATTGGAGGTAGAATGCCCCTGGGTTCAAACCCCAGCACCTTCTTCCCCCCCAAAAAGGAAGGCAGATTTGTAGCATGGGAACATGAGTGAGGGGTGGACCCTACCAATGAGCTGTATCAGGGATCCACTGTTTAACCTCTCTCATCTTTACCATGAGGATAATAAAAATGTGTGCCCGGCCAAGTTACTGTCGTGTTCAATGAGATGTCTGCACTGTGCAAAGCCTTGTGTCTGCACACGACAGATGCTCAGTGAGTGGGAGCCAGCAGAAGCAAAAACCATTAGCAGATCTTTGATAGAACCAAAGGAGCAGGGGTCTCCAGGGGACAGAGGTTCTTCCCCTCTCTATACCAATAATTAAGCTGAAGCTCATTCCCAAGAGGGTGGGTATTGCATTCATTTATTAGAGCCATATTGTCTGTCAGTAAAGTATAAATGCATCAATATTCCACCTGTTGTGTCTTTGCTCCTGTAAGTTGTTCTTCTCAAAGAAATGCTTTGCTAATTCTCTTAGCCAAGGGCCTCACGAGTGGAGTAGTTAGACTCTTGCTGCTCAAAATGTGGTTGGTGAGAAAGCATCACCGGCGAATTGTTAGAAATGCAGAAACTCAGGCCCCACCCCATATGTCCGGCATCAAAAAGCACATCTTGGGCTGGGAGCGTAGCTCACTGGTAGACTACTTGCCTAGAATACAAAAGGCCTTGAGTTTGATTCCCAGCACTGGGGAAAAAAAGTACATTTTAATGAGATCCTCAGGTGATTCATATGCACATTAACACCCAAGAAGCATCTATTAGGATAAACAGAATCGTGCTGGAGAGTGTGAGCACATTTTCAGGCATGGAGATGGCTTTCTGTGTCTTGTCTTTCTTCCTTCCAGCCCCAGAACATCTCAGTTCTCTAGAGTCACACCCTCATTCCTTTGTGGATTCTGGCTTGTTACTGCATCCCTTTGACCAGGTCCAATTGCCTCCCTCTCCTGAAACGCTCAGAGCCAGCAGCATCAGAAGCCGGCAGACGCAATCCTTCCTTCCACCAAAATTCTTCTGGTTGGACACTAATGGATAAAGGCTAAAAGGCTGCACTTCCCCAGGACAGAACTACTAGAGTAAGTGTCACATGAAAGAAATTGCTTAAAATTCACTTAAAGTGAAAGAAATTGCTACTGAAGACTCTGACACACAGTTAGGAAGAGCATGTTGGAAAAGGAGAGGTTAGGAAGTGACAGGAAGCACTGAGTCCCGCTGGGGTCCTCTTTGACAGGTAGGGGCAGACTGATGGGATTTCTGTTGGGACTGTTTGACTCTAAGGTGATGAAGGCACACTTACATATGGATGGTGAAGCTGACCCACCACTGGCCAAGAACAAGCTGACACTGTGGATTCTGGGACTGTCATTTCCATCATGTGGCTCTGATTTAAGGATAGCCAAGAATTTCTTTTTGTTGTTGTTGTTCATTTATTTGGTTTTTATACCGGGGATTGAACTAGGGGCATTCTACTTCTGAGTACACCACCAGCCCTATTTATTTGTTTATTTATTTACTTACTTACTTACTTACTTACTGGTACTAGGAATTGAACCCAGAGACATTCTAACTCTGAGCCACATCCTCAGACTGATTTTATTTCTTATTTGGAAACGGGGTCTCACTAGGTTGCTGAGAGCTTTACAAAATTGCTGAGGCTGTCCTTGAACCTGTAATCCTCCAGTCTCAGTCTCCCAAGTACTAGGATTACAAGTGTGAACCACCACACTAGCTTATTTCTTATTTTGAAACAGGGTCTCGCTAAGTTGCTGAGGCTGGCCTTGAACCTGTGATCTTCCTATCTGAGCCTATAGGTGTGAGCCACCATGCCTGGCTAGGATTTGTTATGATCGGGTATGGTAAGACATGCAGACACAGAAATGATTGTCACAAAGGAAAGGATTTATATCTACAGATTCCTGGCAACAGGAGACATAGGTACAGACAGCAGGCCACACCAGAGGTACTCAGAGGTGGAGGGATCAGGAAAACCCAGGCAAGAGGCATTATTGTGGTTTTCACAGGAAGCACCCACTGAAGTAACCAGGTTCATGACAAATCTGAATAACTTCAGTGGGCTTTGGGGTGAAGATGCTGATGTCTGGGAGCCAGCTCGGGGTGACCAGGGTGGACAGACAGTGGCTCTGGGTGTCAGAGCCCTGCAAGAGCACAGGAAAGCAGGAGTTGGGGGTTGGGTGCTGGATGGGTTGTTTGCATGTGACAGGCACACACACCTCATGGATGTTCTATGAGTTAGCTAACCCTGAGAGGGGAAGTTGGGCAGCAGGTCCCAGATGTCAAAGCCTCAGAAATGCAAAAATAAAGAGGCATCATTAATATAGGCCCAGATAAAATGAAATGGGTCTTCAAAGCCAAAGTCTGAAGAAATTCCAGTTCTCTTTTTTTCAAGCTGTGTCTACACATGCATAATCATTTTGACCATTTTGAGAAAAAAAACTGAAATTCAGTTCCATACTCTGTTCATGTAATGAACAACTTACCAGCAGATGAGCTGAGTGATTCCTTTGTGGAGTGATGAGGGAAGGCTGCAAGGAGAGAAGCTATGTCTTCAGAGATGTTCAGTAGCTATCACAGAGAGGGGTAGGACAGTTGGTGTTATTATTAAAAGGATGTCCAAATTGGGGGAAAGACTCTCCAAAGGACAGAGCAAAAAGATGACAACTTCCACCAAGGGAGAAGGAGAGATAAGGCAGGTTGAGTCCCTGAGCACAGAAGCCAAGAATCTTTTTCAGGGGCCAGCCTTTGACATGAGGAGCCCTGGATGCTGTAGCTCTCAGTCCTCAGGCTCAGGAGGCAGAAAGAGGCAGAGTCCAAGAGCAAAGAAGGTGCAGTGGGTTCCTTACCCTGGAGAAGGCCAGGTGGTGCCTCTCAAACTTCAGCTGCCTCAGGATCACCTGGAGGGGTAATTAAAATTGTGGGCCAAAAATATATGAAATATTAGGCATGGTGGCTTATGGCCTGTAATCTCAGTACTTGAGAGGTTGAGACAGGAGGATCGTAGATTCGCAGCCAGCCTCAACGACATAGTGGGACCCTGATTCAAAATAAAAAATAAAATAGGGTTGGGAGTGTAGCTCAGGGGTAAAATGTGCCTGGATTTGATCTCCAGTACCACAGACAAAAAAAAAAAAATGGAAAAAAAATTTCAGAATCTGTACTGAACATGCACAGACTTATTTTCTTGTCATTATTCCCTAAATAACACAGCATAGCTATTGTGTACGTAGCATTTGCATTGTATTGGGCGTTGTAAATAATGTAGAGATAATTTAAGGTATAAGAGGATGTGAATGGGTTATATGCTAATACTACACCATTTTATATATCGGATAGGATACTTGGGAGGCTGAGACAGGAGGATAACAGGTTCAAGGCCAGTCGCAGCAACTTAGATTTTGGTGATTTTGGTATCCAAAGGGGTCCTGGATCCAGCCCTGTGTGGATACAACTACATTGATGCATAACAGGGCCAGGAATTATCCACACATACATTTTCAAATTTCTCTGCCCCACTACTGTCCTGTTTCCTCTTTTTCTCCCCAACTTCTCATGGGGAAAGATTCTTGCTTGGTGGTCAGCTCCCAGGTTCCTCCCTGCTGTGTTGAATCCTAAAAGTAGACAAAAATGAAGAAAATAAAGGAAGCCTGAGCGGCAAAACTGTTGTGAATTGGTGCTGAAAGAAAAGGGTCCCTGAATGATGAGCGGAGCACCTCTCAAATCCTGTGGCAGAGGTGATGAGAGATCAAAACGCTATTCTACTGCTGAGTTGAAGAAACGCCTTCAAATTGTAATATCAGGGGCATCTGGGGCACACAGGTCCTCAGATTGATTCGGGACACAGAATTCTTTATTCTGATGTGTCCATTCTTATTATAATGGATGGCAAGAAAACATGCTAGGAAAATGATATCGAGATGCTCAAGCAAATTCAAAACCGCTGGGGTGGAATATTTAATTTTGAGCTAATTCTTGAATTTTGATTAGTGCTATGATTTTTCTTTGTTGCCTCAAAACATGCAGTAAAAGTCTCTTATTGGGGATAAAATGATGAAGAAAGGATAGCAGCTCCTAACAGCAGGATGCGAAAGCAGATGGGGGCAGAAGTGAGACCAGCAGAGGAGGTGTGGACTAAGAATGACAGATGGTTACCAGGGTAATGCAAATTCTTCCAGAAAATTTGTGGAGAGTACTGGATTCCATTTTTTCCCCTCTGGTGGCACTGGGGACTGAACCCAGGGGTTTTCTATCTCTGAGTTACACCCCCAGCCTATTTTATTTTTGAGACTTAACAGAAGGTGATGGGGGGAGGGGGGACATCCAATGAGCATGATGTACTTTCATGAACACATCAAAGTCAATCACTAAACTGACCTTGAGAAGGAGGGAGTGGGGCAGGAATTGGGGAAGGGTTAAATGAGAAATGTGTGCATGTATGCCTTTACCTTTAATAGCTTGTACCTAACAAAGATGTGTGATTACAATGCACCAATTAAAAAATAAAAAAAAATTAAAAAAAATTTGTTAAAGTTACACCTGGAGATTTTTGATCTACGTAATGCAGAGCCCATTTCTATTAATGTGGCAGAAACAGCTAAGACATTTGTAGAATGGCTTCAATCCTTGGTGCCTACTTGGCCCTCGTTTACCTTCTTGCTGGGAGGAGTTATCGGATTAGCAGCAATAATCATTCTAGGCTTATGCATTCTACCACTTGTTGTATGCCTTGTGATCAATGCCTTTGTTAGTATATGAGCAGATTTACATGGAATAAAACTACAAGCACTGCCTCGCACAGGGCCTGGTAGTCAATGATGGGTTCGATTTTCTCAGGGCAATATCAACCTAAGACAGGGCTCGTTGAATGACTCATCGAGACCCCATGACGGGTAAGATTAAGCACCTGGTAGGAAATGACCTAAGACAGGCACAGTCCTTCATGCATTTTAAAATAAAAATGGGGGAGTCGTGGGAGGCAGCTGGGCCCTTTCCCCCCTGGCAGTTGCTATCTGCATATATGAGTAATTATACTCATGATTCTTCTGCTCTGGCTACTTTGGCGTCTCGAAGTCTGGAGATTGCTCCTAGGATGTGTAGATGAAAGACCCTCTTACTTCTTAGAAAGTAAATATATGACTCTAAAGGTTTATGGTTTTATGACTCTAGAAAGTTTGCTTGACCAGGCTATATTAGGAATGTGGGCTATACATGGAAAACGAAGAAGTGGTGCTAATTGTGCTCTGACAATGATTGATATGTCGTAAATGTATATGTAACTCTGTTGTACTCAAGAAATGTATAAAAAATCTGTGCTGAATTAAAAAAAAAAGTTGCTGAGGGTCTCACTAAAGTTGCTGAGGCTGGCCTTGAAGCTGCCCGCAATCCTTTGTCTCAGCCTCCCAAGTACCAGAGTTATAGGTATGCACCACCCTACCTGACAAGCACCAGATTTCTTAAAGTTCAAGTTATAGTTGTTCTGTTTTACCATTAAAAGCAAAGGTGATTCCTAAAGCTGGAGAATGGTGGTGTCTCTTACTGTTGGAGAAGAGAATTGTATCCTTATGTAATTTTTACAAATTCTTATTACCAATTTTATAAATTCTTATTACCAATAGGTGTACACATGACCTGTCTTGAAACAAGAGGACCATTGTGCTAAAAGACAGGTCACAGGGAGGGCCTGGGACTTAGTAGGGAACAGAATGTGATGAAGAAAGAGAGAAACCTCATAGGAAGGCTGCATTTTAAGTTCCCAGGCGGACTCACTCTGATCAAAGAGATTTGGAATGGAATTAAACATCTGGATTATAAGAAATCTTTAAACAGCTTTAGTATCCTCAAAGGACTACAAAGCCTGATTTAATTTAACCAGTTGGTTTTAGATTATAACCCATCTGCCTGCCTCTAAATACTTGAAGAACAATTTTAGCATTTAAATGCTCAGCCACCTGACATGGGACCAAATTCCTATATTTTTTGAGGTTCACATATCTATAATTTTAGGTATGGTGCCCTCATTGAATCCTATCTTCCCAGAAGTAAGTATCCTACTTTTATGCTATACTACATATATTATAATTATATTCATTATGATATCATTATCATATATCACCATACAATAACATTGCTATCATATTTTAACACATAATATATTTTTACATAGCTTATAAAAATAGCCTGGACCAATGGTCTGGGGTGCCTAGAATGGACCAGGCCCAGAGGATAGATATGAACATCTGTTGTGTGAATTGGAAAATAGTTTTGCTAAGTTGCTCAATTTCCCCCTTTAGGATAAAGGCTTTTGTATCCAGGACGATAATACATTAAGCAATCAAGTGGGTTGCAGGGAGAAAAGGCTCTGGAGTTGCAAAATCCAAGTTCTATTATTTACTAACATAACGGCTCCAGTCTCAGTTTCCTCATCTGTAAAATGGAGTTGGTAAGAGTAACTACTTCATGGCACAGTTCTCAGCACTCGGCAAGGCCTCGATAAACATTTCTGTCCTTTTTTCTTTGGTAGTAAGGACAGTCTCCAGGAATGGTTGCTTGTGAGCTCACTAGGAGGGGTGGTGGAAGAACAGGATTAGCCTTATCTCTAGTCCTTGAGAGAATAGGATAGATGGAGGTGAAGGAGCTAGGAAAGTAAAATCCACACCTGTCTCCGAAAGCATTTAAATGTTAAACATTATCTTTAGGTTGCATAAACACAATGCTTCGCATAGTCCAAAGACTTTTCAAAAGTCTGTGGATGCTATTGCAATTCTTAAAATGCAACCTCATTAAAAATAATTTTGAATTCACAGTAGTTTGGTCATTCTTTATGGCCTCAATCAATGGATGATAAAAGTACAACTATCCTAATAGGCACCATGACTCCCTCTCCTTTGCCCACTTCCCACCCTTTTTTTAATTTTTAAAATAAATGCCTTCTTGGATTAGAAATGCTGGGACTGTCAGATCTGGGACTGGAGTCTTGTCTTGAGGTGGGATAGAAGACATAAGGAGAGGTTAGAAAGAAAGCAAGTGGGAAAAACAAGAGTGGCCAGGACTTCAAGTCCATATGTAAAGTCCACTTTCCTGTGGCTTAAATTTCAGATTTAAATTCTATTTCCACATACTTTGATCACAAACAACTCTAGTAAATCAGTTATCAGACCTTATCCACAGGTCCATAAACAACCTCTCTCCTGACTTGGACCTAAAGAAAAAATGGATCTGAGAATGTTTTTGCTCAACAGATATTTCTGTGATTTATATTTTTAGGATCTGATTGCTTCATCTATATGCTCTACTTTTTTTGGGGGGGGACTGGGCAATGAAGTCAGGGGCATTATATCTCTGAGCTACACATCCAGCCCTTCTTATTTTTTATATTGAAACAGGGCCTCACTAAATTGCAGACCGTCTCGCTACATTGCTAAGGCTGGCCACGAACCTGCAATCCTTATTTTTCAGTCTCCCAAGTTATGGGATCACAGACATGTGCCAATGTGTCTGGCTTATATGTCATACTCTTGAATAAACCCTAATTGTTACAGCAATGTAGTACTGTTTAAATTCACAAAGTAGAATGATGAAACCCCCAATGGGAAATTAGTAAAGATTTTTCATTAAAAACAAAGAGCCCCTACTAGGTCATGATTAACGTGTCCAGTTACCAACACAAAAGAGAACTAAAACTACCATCTTAAATCATGTCTCTATACTGTAGTTTTTACATATATAATAATGCCTTCTGTAAGAGAAGCTGGTGTGTTCCTTTCCAATACCCACTGTCTACCCTGTGTCTCAGAGTGAGTACTTCTTATTTTCTCTCAATAAAATTGATTTGTGTCTCACTTTTTTGGGGTGGGTACTAGAAATTGAATCCAAGAGCATTCTACCTCTGAGCTAGGCCTCTAGCTAGACTTCCCTCAATTTTATTGTTTTATTTTGAAACAGGGTCTTGCTAACTCGCTGAGGTTGCTAAGTTGCTGAGTCTGGCCTTGGACCTGTGATCCTCCTGTCTCAGCTTCCCAAGTACTGCAATTACAGGTGAGCACCATGACACCCTGCTGTGTTTCACTTTGATCCACCTTCAAATTCCCTTCTGGAATGACATAAAAGATCCTTACATCCTGAGTTAAGGTCCACCTCCGTTTGGGGACCTCCTTAGGATTCCTGTCCCAATGACAGTCCTAAGATGAGAGTGTGGGTGGCCAGAGCAAGGACTTTGTGGCTGAGGATGGAAAATGGAGGCTCATAGCAGGAGAATGTGGTCTTGAAAATGCAGTAGGGCCTGTGTTGCCCAGGCTGTTCCCCGAAAAGAAGAAAAATGTCAGAAATGAGCAACATCCTCAAAGTCGACCTGGGATGCGAGGAAAACCCAGATTCTGTAGGGGACTGGGAGCTTTGAAATTCCTCCAGCAGGCTGACCTGGAATTCTGTTTGCTTTTCCTCCTCCCACATTCTCCACTTCCTTTTGTTTTCTCCTTGGAAAATCTTTCGTTCTCAGTTCCTCTTCACACCCACAAAGAAACTTGATTCTAGTGGTGAGGAAAACTTGTGAAACAAATATTTTGATTGTATTACAAATCAGTTGTCATTTGTTTTCCACTTCTTCTGACTATTTACATCTGTGCTCCTGCCTAGCTTCATCCGGAGGTGGGATGGGGATGCATAGTGGAGTCTCAGTGCAAGGACTAAACCACAACATGCCCATTTAAAGTGTGTGCTATAAAAAGAGTTTCAGTTTGTCAGTTGTATCAGTCAGCTTTCCATTACTGTGACAAAATACCTGGGATAAATCGACTTAAAGGTAGAGATGTTTATTTTGGTTCAGAAACTGTATTGTATCTGAGCCTATGGGAGGCAGAATACTGGAGGGAAGCATGTGACAGCACAAAGCTGATCACCTCCTGGCAGCCAGGAAGCAACAAATTTTACAGTTTGTCATTCTTGGAACTTCGAATTCCACTCTACCATTTTGTGTTTTGCTTTACTTTACTTAACATTTTATTTTACAAAAATTTCCTTGTCATGAGATGTATTCATAGAGGAATATATCTTTAATGGTTGTATTATATTCCAGTATATAACATAGCAACTTATTTAATCCCCATTCATTTGTTGGATATTTTACACATCTATTTAGGATATTCCTAGTTCCTTACTAATATAAGCCACACTGAAATGAACGTCTTTGTGAACAAAAGCACCATCTGCATTTGTGACCCTGGCCATAGAATAGTCACCTCAAAGTGCATTACTGCGTCAAAGAATATGAGCCTTTACTTTGAGGGCTCTCGACACATATTGCCGAACTGCTTTCCAGGAAAATTGTATTGTCTAAGTACACCACACCCATTATCCTTAACCTGTCTCTATTCTGCACATGAGTATTGTAAGGACAAAATGTGAAGTGCTTGTTATAAAGAGCCTGACAACTAGCTGTGACTCAGTAAATGGCAGTTGATGATGATGGTGGTGGACAAGTTTATTATTTCTGTTACCTCCCCCTTGCTCCCTGGCTCACCGTAGGGCTTCAGTGCTTCTGTGGAGTTCTAGGCTTTTCTCTGTTGTATATCCTCTTGACATCCCGAGTCACCTATTTATGTCCCTGTGGTGCATTGCTGAGGTGTTAATAATAATCTAACAAATTTCATGAAGCTAGGTGTTATGGTTTAGATAGAGAATTTTCAGAGGGGAAACAACTGAATCTAGATGGCTCTAATCTCATCACTGGATAAGTACATTGATGGATTAATGGATCACTAGGCGGGAAGGTTGGCAGGTAGGGTAGGACTGGAGAAGGCAGGTCTCTGTGGAATGGCCTTGGGGGCTATATAAGTCCCTCGTCCCCTTGCTCTCTCTGCTTCCCACCACCATCCCCTGAGTTCTGCAGATTTGATTCAGCTTAATGTGGACTAACCCTCTGAAACTTCCAGAACTGTGAACAAACAAATCTTCCTTCCTCTAAGTTGTGGTTGTTAGGTATTTTGAGTCACAGTGGTGAGAACACTGACTTTATTTAGGTTTATTGGAAGAAAAACGACTTACAAGGTTTACCTGCTCTGGATTTTCAGTTGGCGTTTTAAGACCATAACTCGGTGGTATGAATGCAGGCTGCACGACAGAATCTTCTGGGAGCTTTGTAAATTACCAAAGCATGGCTTTAGTTGGTTGAGGATAAGGCCTGGGCATTGGCATTTAACATAGTCTTTCCAGGGAATTGCACTATATGCAAGGGATGAGATCCATTCAACAAGTCACTTAGGAGTTTCAGGCACCATATGGCACCTAAAGAATGTCTTATTTAGAAGCTGGATGATGTTTCTAGTGTTTCTCAAAGATTAGACCATGAATACTTGATGGAACCCTAACAGTCCTCAATCTTCAACATGTTGGCAAGCATTTACTAATATTCTGACTGATGGGGAGGTGAAATATATAAACTCACTCTTTCTAGAAAAGTTGTGCTTTGCTGTGTTTACAATAACTTCCATAATACCCTCTGAAAGAGACTGAAGCTCAAAGTGGTATTAACTAGCTCCGAGTCTCTGGTAGCAAGAGGCCAATTTGGGAATCTACCCGAGGATGCTAAATTCTACGTCCTTTCTGTCACACCATGTTTCCCTTTAAAATTTTATAATGGAAGCTGAGTGTAGTGGCACATGCCTGTAATCCGAGTACTTGGGAGGTTGAGATAGGAGGATTAAAGATTTGAGGCCAGTCTCAGCAATTTGGTGAGACTTTCACAACTTAGTAAGACCCTGTTTGAAAACAAAAAAGAAAAAGAGCTGGGGTGTAGCTCTGAGGTAGAATGCCCCTGGGTTCAATCCCCAGAACCACACACACACACACACACACACACACACACACACAAAAAAAAAAAAAAAAAAATTATATTCTTCTTTTCATGCTCAGGTAATTGATTTTTATTTATTATTGTTGTTTTGCCATATGGCGTTAATTTGGATTCTCCATTTCAAAGAAGCTTGGCTATAAAAGTGCCCCCTTCAATAAATGACAATCCTGCTTTGATCAGGTACTATGGGTGTGTTCCAGGCACAGCCCAGGAGGAATGTGGCTGTATCTAGTCATCACTTTATAAATATTGATGAAGAGTGGTAAAATGTTTTAAAGGAAACTTTATCTGAAGGAGTGTCTTGGAATTCATCTATTTTTTTTTTTCATGTCTTTCAGATCTCCTATCCCAGCACCGAAATCCAAACAGCGAAGGGCAGGCCAAATCCCAGGTTTTGCTCATCATGGTGGCACCAGCGATTGTCCTCTGGGTTGGCAAGAGGGGAGGGTAGTTCCAGGTATTACAATCGGCACACCCAGTCTTTGTCTCCAAGCTGTGACAAATATTTAATAATGCAGAGGCTCCATAGGAGGGATCCCTGAGGAGCAGATCACTTTGGGAACTCCCTTTATTTCAGGGAGATGAGAGAAGAAAAAGCTCATTGTGCAGCAGAGAAAACTGAGGTGAAGAAAGAACGCTGCTGAACTTGCCTGAGCACAGAGTAACACTAGCCATCTTGGAAGGAACGTCTGTCTTGGGGGTCTGCTCCACCACTTTCTCATTTGCCTTTATTAGCTGCTTATTTAAATTTTATGGACAGCTGGGGATGGTATTACGCCTGTAATACCAGTGCTTAGGAGCCTGAGACAAGAGAATTGCAGGTTTGAGGACAGCTTCAGCAACTTAGTGAGACCCTGTTTCAAAATAAAAAAATAAAAAGAGCTGGGGGTGGAGCTTGGAGGTAGAATGCCCCTGGGTTCAATTCCTATTAAAAAAAATATCATGGACAAAGAAGTATGCATAAATAAATTACCTCTACATTAGTTATAATAACAAAATGAAAACATTTTAAATGACAATAGGGAAATGGTTAAGAAGAAATGTGGCTCATTCAATCTAAAAATACCTCTATGTTAGAAGTAATGTTATAAAAAAGACTTCTAAATGACTTGGGGAAAGTGCTTAAAAAAATAAATTATTTCTTGGTTCTTCTTCCTCCTCCCAGTTGTGCCGATGTACTCAGTGTGTCCCCCCACCCCCACCAGTTGTGTTGCCTAAAGCCTGTGAGAAATGCAGAATCCAGGCCCTCCTGCTGAGTCAAGAAGACATTTTAACACCCTCCTCCCCAGGTGCTTCACATCCTGTTAACACTTGAACAGCACCCGAGTAAGAGGCTCTCAAAGATTCAGTCCTCAGCCATCTGTATACTAGATATCTCTGCACCTTGAGTTAGTGGCTCTTGTGCCTGGTGGCTTATTAAGTTTCTGATTCCACTGGCCTGGGATGTGGCCTTGGGGGCTGGTACTTGTGTAAGCCTTTGTTGTTCCAATAATACAGACAAGGTTGATATTCTCTGTCCACAGGATTTCCGCATGATAGAATTTTAGGCAGAAAATGCATGATTTCAAATTAATATTCCATGTGATATTAATTATGGAAAACTCATAGAGAAAAGACTGAAATAAAATATACCAAAATATTAAGCATGATACAAATAGAGGTGAGTTTTTTTGGGGGGATGACTGGGTTTCTGATATATCTCTCTACATAGTGTTTACAAATCTGAGACCACAGATTTAGATGTGCAAGAAATGTTTGCTTGTTTATTTATTTCTTTTTGGTACTGGAGGTTGAACCGAGGGACATTCTACCTTTGAGTTACACACCTAGTCATATTTATTTTTTATTTTGAAATAAGTCAGTTGGGGGTGGTGGCCCACACTT
Source organism: Graphiurus murinus (assembly GCA_004027655.1). Classification (NCBI taxonomy): domain Eukaryota; kingdom Metazoa; phylum Chordata; class Mammalia; order Rodentia; family Gliridae; genus Graphiurus; species Graphiurus murinus. The sequence goes on from PVLC010012745.1 coordinate 37,915, forward strand.
GGGAGGCTGAGAGAGGAGGATTGCAGGTTCAAGGACAGCCTCAGCAAGTAGTGAGACTGTCATCAACTTAGTGAGAACCTGTTAAAAAAAATTTAAAAAGGGTTGGGGATGAATGACCCTGGGCTCAATCCCCAGTACCACAGAAAGAAAGGAAGAAAGAAGGAAAGAAAGAGAGGAAGAAAGAGAGAGAGAGAGAGAGAGAGAGAGAGAGAGAGAGAGAGAGAGAGAAAGAGAAAGACCTCTAAGTTGCTGAGACTGGCCTCAAACCTGTGATCCTCCTATCTCAGCTTCCCAACCACTGGGATTACAGGGATTATAGGCACCATGCTCAACTAATTTTATTTTTACATACCACAATTTAATTTGTACTGTGAGCCCCAATCTGCTTGTAGTGAAAACAAGGTAGTGGGATTGGAGTCAACACTGTGCAAATTGGAAACAGAGCCCCTTCCAGGCAGAGGCGACCCCACACCAGTACATGGGTGGGATGGGCAAAGCACACACTAGGTTTGTGTCTCTACCTGCTTCTTGGGCTGGGAGTCCCCATGCAGTGATCTACCTCCTTCTCCGTGCAGTGTCCTGGGTTCTCCTAATTTAGGACCCTGCTTTTTCATTTAGGTAAATTCCAGATGCTTCCATGGCGGTGCTGGATTGGGAGGGAGTCACAGACGGTGTGAAGTCCCTGCAGTTGTCATTACTGACACTGTCTTTGTTAAGATGCCCTGATTGCTATCAGCCCCCAAGGGAGTTGGTTGGTTGGAATAGTCCGGGGGCCTCCTTAGTGGTCCAAAGCTTCCCTGGACCTGGTTCTCCTTCGGGACTTCTAAGCCCTTCTTGGAAGTATCTAACTGCTGCAGGAGCCTCCTGGGGAACAGGGAGCTCCATGAGACCATCTTAGCCCCATTTACCTGGAAAGTCCTCGTGAGGTAGGACACAAGAAATAAAAGAAGTAATTAGAAAGGAGACAAAAGGGAGGATGAGGAAAACATAACTGTAACATGGAAGCTCGTGCTAAAGCTCCTCATACCTCACTCCCCAAGCCAACTCTCTCTCCCAGCCCTGTCATTCCCACATACTTGTGAACTCCATAAATCTTAAAGTTAATCAAAAACTTAAATTACTCTGTGTAGCGCTAATTAACCTCTAATAAACATTTTCAGAAAAACAGATACAATATATTGTATCTATAATTTAGAGGACTTTTCAGTGTTATCTATTGATCTGATAATAGAGATCATGATCAGCCTAAGGATCCAGAAAATGACCAGACTACCACAGTCCATCCTGTGATCACCACACTGATGTCACCAAGTTTCCTTTAAAAGAAGATCTGTGAAACCTCTAAAATGCCTCCCTCTCTCTTGAGGTGGTTCACATTCTCCGGTGAATGTGTATTTTTCCTTTCCTAAAGAAACTTCTGTTCTATGTCTCTGACGTGTGCTGTAATTCACAGAAGTCACATAGGCCGAGGACCCTGGCGGTCCTGAATTCAGTTCCCTTCTCTCCCACTGGGAACTCCTTGACCCTTCTTAGGATCAACCCTCCTCCCATGACATTCACAGCTATCCCTCATGCTGCATTTAGGGAGATGTTAATGCTCAATGCCCCCAGAACTCCATCCAGATGTCCCAAGCCTTCCTGCGGGTTTTTTGGTCTCTCTTCCTATTGGCTGGGCCTGGGGCAGGAATGGGCAGATCGCAGAGCCCCTTTCTCCTGCCATTCTTTGTGTTTTCTACTCACATACTATTCTGCCCCTCTGGGAAAGGATCACTGCTTCTTATATCATCTTGTAGTCTTCCAAATCTATTGTTTACCCATAGATTTCATGTTCTGGTCTAGGATTTACAAATGAAAACTTTGACTTTAATCACCCAAAGCCATTTCCTCTGTTTTTCTCTAGTTTTAGCCTTACTTGGTGCAGTGAAAGCCTCCAACTGAATGGGGAAAGAACAGAGAGGGAAATTTTAAGGAAAAAATTAAGGGAAAATTTAAGGAAGTTGATTAACATTTCAAAAATACTATCCTGCTACAAGTACATTCATATAGAAACAAACTTTTCTACTAAATAAGCCAGGCGTGGTGGCGCAAGTCTTGAGAGGCTGATACAGGAGGAGTGCGGGTTCCAGGCCAACACACCATAACTTAGTGAGACCCATTTCAAAATAAAAAATAGGGCTTGGGGGGTAGTTCAGTGGTAGAATGCTTATGGGTTCAATCCCTAGTATCACAAAATAAGAAAGAGAAAGACAACAAAAAATAAAGCTGCAGAAAAAAGCTAAGAATTTTTATAGAGAAGTTTACATTTTTATAACAATCACTTTCCCTTTCTTGTTTTCTTCCTGATGGAAAGAAAGCTGCTAACTAACACCTTCTGGTCACTCATTCTTTGTTGTGCACTATTGAAAGTATTTTGTCTTTTCTAATTTAATCCTTACTATTATGTCATTGCCAATTTTCAGATAAGGACACTGAGACATAAAGAGGTTAAGAAACTTGATTGAGGCCTTACATCTAGCAACGGGTGGACCGACTTGGGAGTTTACTCTGGCAGCTGCCTGTAGAACAGAGGACAAGATCCTGCACTGCTCTGTGGTGCTGGTCACAATCTCCCAAATCTCCCTGAATGCCATAACCCCAAAGGTTGACATTCTTTTTTTTTTTTTCGGTACTGGGGATTGAACTCAGGGGAATTCTCCCTCTGAGCCATACCCCCAGCCCTATTTTTTATTCTTTATTTTGAAACTGAGTCTCACTAAGTTGCAGAGTGCCTCACTAGGTAGCTGAGGCTGGCTGCGAACCCGGATCCTCCGGTCTCAGCCTCCCGAATGCTGGGATTACAAGCGTGCACCACCATGCCCGGCTGCAAAGGTTGACATTCTGAAAGACCAAAATCCTAAAGTCTAAAATCCCCCAACTCACAATCTCAAAGGATTAAAATCCCAAAGTTTGAAATTCTGTAAACATCAATTCTCATTTTAAAAAAAAAATGATGTGACAACAAGAGAAACTTCAGTTTAAAATGCATCACTTGATTCCACCTAGATGATGAGATTCCAGGAGTGTTTAATGAACTGAAGCTGCATTTGCTTGCAGAAGTCAGTGGAGTTACTGACGGTTTCAGAATTAATTATGTGCATGGTAAGGTAAGAAGTTTGACGGTCCTGCAGGTCCATCACCAGTATTGCTTCCACCAAATCTGTGCTCTGTATTTGAGTGCATGTGGAATGGATTCCCAGGTGTCCCAAACAACACAGAAATGTAAAACAGAACATGGGAAAATGTCACAGATAGTACTCATGTTGCTGCGAATCAAGTCATAGAAGGCTTTCAAAAAGAGTAGTGCCATATAGAAACTGAGTGGAAAACATTCTGAGTAAAGCCACATCCCAAAAGAAACAAAAGTAGCTACCCATCCTGATGCAAGACTTTAAAATATAGTTAATCCATATCCTCGGCCACAAAGCGAGCACCGGCAAATTAAAAAAATGCAACATAATTCCCTGCATCTTCTCAGACCACAATGGAATGAAATTAGAAATAAACTCCAGGAAGACCCAAAGTAACCAAGTAAGCGCATGGAGACTGAACACCACACTGCTGAATGAAGAGTGGGTCATAGAAGAAGTAAGGGGAGAAATTAAAAAATTCCTAGAAACCAACGAAAATGGAGATACAACATATCAAAACCTCTGGGACACCCTGAAGGCAGTACTAAGAGGGAAATTTATAGCACTGAGTGCCCACATAAGGAGAATAGAAAACCACCAGTTAAATAACCTAATGACACAACTCAAAGCCCTCGAAAAACAAGAACAATCTAGCCCCAAAGCCGGGAGAAGACAGGAAGTCACAAAAATCAGAGCCGAAATCAATGAATTAGAGAATAAAAAAACAATACAGAAGATCAACAAAACTAAAAGCTGGTTCCTTGAAAAAATAAACAAGATAGATAAACCATTGGCCAATCTGACCAAAAGAAAGAGAGAAGCAACCCAAATTACCAAAATAAGAGACGAAAAAGGGGATATTATCACCGACAGTATGGAAATACAGAAGATAGTCAGAAACTTTTTTTTTTTTTTTTTTTTGCAGTACTGGCGATTGAACTCAGGGGCATTCTACCTCCAAGCTACACCCCCAGTCCTATTTTTTTTATTCTTTATTTTGAAACCAAGTCTCACTAAGTTGCGGAGTGCCTCACTAGGTAGCTGAGGCTGGCCGCGAACCCAGATCCTCTGGTCTCAGCCTCCCAAATGCTGGGATTACAAGCGTGCGCCACCACGCCCGGCTAGAAACTATTTTGAAAAACTATACTCCAACAAAATGGAAGATCTAGAAAATGGAAGAAATTGACAACTTTCTAGACACATACAACCTCCCTAAATTGAGTCAAGAAGATATCGAAAACTTAAACCGACCAATAACAAAGAAATAGAAACAGCAATAAAGAGTTTACCATCAAACAAAAGCCCAGGACCAGATGGTTTTCCAAGTGAATTTTATAAAACATTTTTAGAAGAGCTAATCCCAATACTCCTCAAGCTATTTCGTGAAATAGAAAGAAACAGGACCCTTCCAAACACATTCTATGAAGCCAACATCACACTAATACCAAAACCAAATAAAGACAGCTCAAGAAAAGAAAACTATAGGCCTATATCACTGATGAATTTAGATGCAAAACTGCTAAACAAGATACTAGCAACGCGCATTCAAAACCACATCAAGAAAATTATACACCATGACCAAGTCGGATTCATCCCAGGGATGCAAGGCTGGCTCAACATTCGAAAAACAATACACGTAATTCACCACATAAACAGACTCAAAGACAAAAATCACATGATCATCTCAATTGACACTGAAAAAGCATTTGACAAGATCCAACACCCATTCATGCTAAAAGCACTACAGAGAATCGGAATAGAAGGAACATACCTCAAAATCATAGAGGCAATATACAATAGGCCTACAGCCAGCATCATATTAAATGGAGAGAAACTGCAAAAGTTCCCACTAAAGACAGGAAAAAGACAAGGATGTCCATTATCACCTCTTCTGTTTAATATAGTACTCGAGACTCTAGCCAGAGCAATAAGGCAAGAGAAGGAAATCAAAGGGGTAAAAATAGGGAAAGAAGAACTAAAACTATCCCTTTTTGCAGATGATATGATACTATATTTAGAAGACCCAACAAACTCAACCAAAAAACTTATAGAACTGATCAACAAATTCAGTAAGGTGTCCAGATACAAAGTCAATCTTAAAAAATCAGAAGCCTTTTTATATGCCAACAACAAATCAATCGAAAAAGAAATCCAGAAAGCAATTCCACTCACAATAGCACCCCGAAAAATAAAATACCTAGGGATAAACCTAACCAAGGAGATTAAAGACCTCTATAAGGAAAATTATAGAAAGCTGAAGAAAGAAATTGATGAAGACCTTAGGAGGTGGAAGGACCTCCCATGCTCTTGCATAGGCAGAATAAATATCATCAAAATGGCCATCCTCCCAAAACTGATCTACAAATTCAATGCAATACCCATGAAATTGCCAAGGACGCTCCTCACAGACATAGAAAAATCAGTCCTTAAATTCATCTGGAAAAACAAAAAGCCCAGGATAGCTAAAGTAGTTCTTAGCAATAAAAATCATGCAGGAGGCATCACAATAC
>PVLC010012746.1:0-43656 GCA_004027655.1 Graphiurus murinus
GAACTACTCCTGATGCATTGGCCTGATCTGGAAAATATCTTCCAGCATAAATGACCTTCCTCTGCTTCAAAAGTTCTGGTTGCTGTAAGGAATAGAATGGATGAGAATTACGCAAAGCCCACTCGCTATGCTATTCATTTGATTTTTAGTGTTGTCCTTCTTGCCCATAGTTTGATTCTGTTTAGGTGTTTGTTTGTTTATTTGTTTGTTTTTTAACAAAGGGCAGCAGTGACAATCTCTGTGTTTCTAACCATTGAGTGAGGGATAAATGTTGAGCAGCAGCCTCCAGGAGACGTGCATTGTATTCAAAACATGACTTAATTGTGTTCATTTGCCTTCCTGTGTATTTCATTGCACTTCTAGCACAGTGTTTTATATAGGACATTCACATGGAAAATATTTGTGGAAGGGAAAGAGGGAAGAAGAGAGGGGGTAAGGGATGGAGGAAGGAAGGAAGAAAGGAAGGAAGGAAGGAAGGAAGGAAGGAAGGAAGGAAGGAAGGAAGGAAGGAAGGAAGGGACAATAGACAAAGTAATTCCATCCTATCTCTAGGAATTTCAGCTAAAAATCCTAAACTTACTCCATTTCTCTATGACGCTGGACCACACCTAAGACCAGGTATTCACTGAGTATTTTTCTAGTACTGTGGAATTCTGGGGAAATAAAGAGAAAACTCAGCAGAGTGCTTGGTACACGGTAGGTATTCTATAAGTGTTGAGACTGACTGCACAAGTGAGAGCCTAGGAAAAGCAATAGAAGGGAAAGATGGAGAGAAAGGAAATGCAGTACGCTCAGGAAGTAGAGGAGAGAGGACAGCACCTGAATAACCACTGTGCAAAGACACAACATAAAGTGAGCTTTAGAGACAGCCGAGAGTAGTGGTTTTATAGGTAGATGGTTCTGGTTTCAGATTTAGCCTCAGTGTTTTCTAATTGAGCAACCGCTCCAAGCTCCAGTGTCCTTGTTTTTAAAATGAAAATCAACATGTCACTTGCTTTGCAGGCTACTGAGAGGACTAAGCAGGCCATATACATAATGCACTAGGTAAAGTACCTGGTACTAAGCGCATGATAAATGGTAGATGCTGCTGCTGACCAAATACGATGTTTATCTAGATGTCCCAGACAGTAATTTCATGGATGTGTCAAAGCATTTCTCTGGAACAATTCTTGCCTCAGCCGCAGGGGATGAATAAATAGAGATAATTTCTCTTCAATGCATCATAGAGCACAATAGTAGAATCTTTCTTCTTAATTGATACTAAATTGTTCTGTACTTCCCAAGTGTCTCATTGCTTCCAAAGATGTTGATAACAGTTAGGGGAATCAGAATAATCTCAACACACCCTAGAGGGGGATCCCTTGGCCTTCCTCCTCCAGGAAGCAACTCTGACTTTTTAAGGCATTTCCCATCTCCTGTACCTCAGCCATCTGATTTGCTCACTATATTACATAGGATTCGATCAGCAGCAGCATCTACCACTCATCAAGCACTTGGTACCGTGAATATTACCATATTTAATCCTCTCAGTAACCCCCAAAGCAAGCATTACATTTATTCTGAATATTCCTGTAAAGAAGTCCTGGTTTATGTCATGCTATCTTAGTTAAAGATCTTTCTAACCCTTAAACCTAAGGATTGGATAGATTCATTTAAGGTTCAGTCCAAACTCACCTGTTTTCTGAACCTATTGGATTTTTTCCCTCTCTCCTCAGGCAGCAACTAAAATCTCACTTACCCCAAAAAGAATATCACATGCCCATTTCCAATACTAATTGTTATAATTTGTTGAATATCTATTATGTTCCATGCACATTACATAGATATTTCAACTTATTTAATTATCCCAGCAACTCTATAATATCTGTAAGGAGGCTCAGAAAAGTTCAGCAACTTGCTTAAGGCTGCACAGCAAGTTCATGATGGAGGCAGGATATGAACCTGGGCCAATCAGACTCCAAAGTTCATCCATCAGGTCATGCTTTTTATTTAGTAAGCATGTTTTTGGTTTTTTTTTTATCCCAACTTAATGACCCCGGAGGAATAATTTATTAGGACCTCCCCAGCCCCTAGTATAATGATTTATCTTAGTGACTTGATATAAGAGACTTGTCATTTTTTTTTAATTGGTACATATGGTGTAGTGGGTTTCATTATAGCATATTTGTATGTGAGCATAACAAAACTTGATCAATTTCACTCCCTATTGATGTAGGATAGAAGAAATAGTTAGGCAGGAAGGAGACAAATGGGAAAGAAAAAAATACAGATATCACTTTAATGTAAACACCTGGAACTAAAGCGTGACAGCCTTCATTCCAAGGTTTGGAAGTTCCTTAGACCCTGCCCCCCACCTAAGAGCCAGGACAAAGGACACTGGAAATTTACAGCTAAGGGCAGACCTATCTTGAAACCTGAGAAAGAGGAAGGACTCAATTTGGACCACCTACTCAATTTGCGCCCACCAATACCTGAAGAAGGAGGAGGTCCAGACCTCTTCTGGGCCCAGCCCTCTTAAAAGCCTATAAAGGAAGAAGTTAACCACACCTCTCCCTCTTGGGACCTGGGAAGCGCATCAGGACAGGAAGATGCCCACTCACCTGTTTTTCTCCCCTTTCCCTTATTTTCCTAAATAAATTCCTACTTTTTGTTCCTAAATGGCACGTGTTAAAATTCTTTTTATCACGGATGCCAAGGACCCACGTGTGGGACCGGGTTATCCCACAACACTATTATCACCCTTTACCTTCTTCCTCTCTGTACTAATAGTACTTTCATGGTGCCCTTTTCTCCCTTCTAGCTTCCACATATAAGAGAAAATATGCAATACTTGTCTGAGTCTTACTTATTTCACTTAACATGATGGTCTTCAGTTCTACCCATTTCCATTTTAAAATGATAAAAATTTATTCTTCTTTATGGCTGAATGAAACCCCACTGTGTATATATACCATATATTCTTTATCCATTCATTTGTTGCCAGGCACCTGCACTGATTCTGTAATGAAGCTATTGAGAACTGTCCTGCAATAAACATGAGTATGCAGGTATTGACATAGGAGACCTTTGATCAGTTTTCCCTGAAGCATCAAGAAGGGTCACAATCAGCAGGGCTAGGACAGAGAAGAATTAGGAAGATGGTCCAAACTTTCTTTCTTACCTTTTCTCCACCCCTTAAAATCTCAAGCCTTATTTCTCTCTAATATTCATATCCCTAGAATAACAACTATACATATATAGTCATTGGTTTTAGGGAAGCCTAATTCCACGTACTTTGTTTATTCTAATCCTTCTACTACTCAAGGCAACTCTATAGAGTAGGCGTTTTTACTGTCCTCATTCCAGCCAAAGCCACAGAGGAGGCCTGGGACACTGCCTCTAGAGCTCCTGCCCTCACTCACCATTCCATGGTGACTGTGCACAGGCGGGCCAGGGCTGCTCTCTCTAGGAAGTTAACACTTGAGCAGAGCACTGAATGGTGATGAGAAGGAGCAAGTCTTATTAGGAGTTGGGGAACAAGCATGTTAAGATGTGAGTTATTACTGTCTACATTCATCTAACATTGCAAAGCAGTGGTTAATATCTATACCATTTAAATGATTCATTATGTTTTCTGAGAAAAGTTCACAGACACATAATTTTGAAAAAATTGAACTCCCATATTTCAGTAACCTTCTGTGCAGAGGCATGCATGCGTGTGTGGGGTTTGTGTGTGGGTATGATGTGTGTCTCAGAATGGGGGGGGGCAGGTTTCAAAGGGAAGGAGGGAGCATATGGGTAAAAGAGGATTCACAACATGTGAAAAGCACTTTCTTTCTTGGCACTGCTCTGATAGAACAGTTTGTCTTTTTCATCTAGAAGAAATAATAGAAGCAGGCTTTCCAAGTGCCTACTGTTGAAACCTGGCAGCTTCTTTAATTTAAAAAGGTGAGAAACACCCAGGGTTGTAAAATAATGCCTTGGATACAACCAGAGCACAGCAGTGAAGGCCTGAGGCCATCCATCACATAAGGGACCAGGGGCAAAGAGGTTTCTGAGGTATTTTCAGACTGATCAAAGCAAAAAACATTAGAGGGATCCACAGTGGCAGCTTGTTTACTGATTCACAGCATGCAAATGCAGTTGCTCCTCTTGGGTTCTGAGTCAGCTGACTCATTCTTGCACAACCTGTTCCAGTCTTGGAGTAGCAGACTCATGCAATTGTGGATTGGAGCTTAGGTTTACATGCGCCTTCAGGCTTTGCTCATGGTCCATTCTGCTGTTACAAGCACTGGAGTGAGGTCAGCGATGTACCGGGAGCTTGCTCCACTGGGGCAATGGCCCAGCTCCTCCAGCATCCACAAAAAAGAAGGATTAGAACTTCTCAGTAACAGATTTTATAGCAGCTCTGCCTTTGCAAGGGCCAGTGCACAGCCAGCCTGTCTGCCTGGATTCTGTCAGTGTGAGGAGGCCATGTGGTCTCACAGGAAGATCTTTTCAGCTAGATGACAGCACAGGACACAGGACTTCACTAGTTTGCCTCCACCGGTCCTACTAAAAACATGGGGTACCAAAACATTTCAGCACTTTAACTGGCTTACTGATGGATTTTCAGGGTTTTTTAATGGACAGCTCCCATTTTCTAAGCTATATCTCCATTTTCTCAGCATGACCCTTGACGATCTGGTCCCTGCTTGTCCCTCAACAGTCTTCTCACCATCCATGCCTTCGCCTTTACTTGACGCACCCACCAGGGCCTGCTCATCTCTCCATACTTTGCATTTACTAGATAACCTCTTCTCTGTTTCTGCTTATTTATGAGCTTTTCTTTCTGATGAGTCCCTCTTCATTCTGTATGATTGTGTTTAATTCTCACCCCTTCCATAGTGTCTTTACTGGACTTATGCCCTGTTTCCAATTCCTACATCCCCCAAAAAGTCAAGTTTATTAGAGCCCTTTGTCAGGTTGCATCGATGGTGTGTGTGTGTGTGTGTGTGTGTGTGTGTGTGTGTGTGTGTGTGTGTGTATCATTCACTAGAACCTGAGCTCCTTTAGGGCAAAGCAAGGCCTGCCTTATTCCTACTCCCTGCACCTTCCTCATAGTAGACTTATAATAATGATGACTTGTGGCTTGTTTTTTTTTGGGGGGATGATTTTATTAGTAAAATATAATTATATATCATAGTGAGATTCAAAGTGATACATTCAGACATTCAGGAGTGGGAAGAGAAGGCTTACCAAGTGCTATGTGCATGTATGTCACTCTCATGAGGAACTACATTATGATATGAGACTACAAAGTACTAACAGTATTTATAAAAAACCAAGTGATACATTCATATGTGCACATAAGATCTCTTGATGTGGTTCTTGAACAAAGAAATGAAATTCATTTTCACATGTATAGCCCTTCTTTTCCTCTCAATTCCACCCATCTCCTGCCCTCTACCCATCCTGGCTGTAAGTTATTTACTTGCTTTGGTGCAGTCCCCATTACTTTAAGTCTTCTTTCTTTACCTTACTTCTACCCTCTCACTTTTAGAAACATGGTGCTTAATTATGATTAATAATAGTAACATGTCTTCTATTTAATGCAACCTGATACATCATGGCAATAATTATGAGGGTGAATGCTGTGAATCGTGCAGAAGGCTCACAATGACAAAAGATTGCCACAATGCATGGCATTGGAAGGGTGATTAAGAAGACAGGCTCTGGAATCTGCCTGCCAGATGACTTTCATTGCACTCCCATTATTATGACATGAAGTTGGGCAAGCTGGTTATCCTTTCTAAAACTCAGTTTCTGTGAAACAGAGACAATATTAGGTTCGATATCATTACTATGAAAACTAAATAAAATTACAAAATAAAGTGCTTACCATAGTCCCTGGTACATTGTACACACTCAGAAAATAAGAACAATTATTATTGTTTTTTATTGCTATCACACAGGTGACATTTTGCCATAATGATGACACTGTAGAAACTTTTCATGGTTCTAGAATTTTATACATTTAGAATAGTGCTATCAACTGTTTGCTTCTTTCAATCATTAAGGCCACAAGACTGGTTTTCTTTAAACAGGATAATTGTCATATTTTTTCAGAAAAGGAAGCAGAGGTCCAGTAATTTGTCAAGGTCACCCATCTTGAGCCCTGAAGCCAAGTACTGAGATGTCTACTCCACCATGACACCACCCTGTATGTGGTTAATGAGTCTGGACTTTAAAAGATGGATCAGAAGAAACTCCAAACTGATTCCATCCCTACAACTCTGAATGGGAATTTATGAATTCCATGCTGACGAAATCTTTCATAATCACACTTCAAAGAGCAGGGTTCCTTCAACCTCTAAGGGATTTCTTTTTATGTCAGTGGCTTTCTATGGAAAATGTTTTCTGGTTTTAAGCAGAATTATATGTTCAAATAAACTGATAGACAGTATACAGAATGGAGTCCTTTGAGCCAGGAGTAAATTGTTGGATAAGGATAACCAAAACACTCAAAAAAATCTACACTTCCTGAATTTCACGGTGAGGTCCAGACACAAGATGAGGAATAATATGGGCCCAGGTGTGGCAGACTGATGGCACTGATGGACCCAAAGATTCTAGACTCAGCCGTGCAACAGGTTTTAGTCACTGTGACATTTGCAAGCAGGATAGAAGCAGAGACATGAAAATCATGTCCACATGGAGTCCTGCTTTCACTCTTCCTCCTCTGTTTTATATATATAAACACGCCTAGGCCACACTGCTGGAGAGTGAGGCACGTGAAGCAGAACCCAGCTGCCTCCAGTTTTTTTCTGCCAGGATGGTTTTAGAACAGCCAGCATCTGACTGACCTATACACACACACACACACACACACACGCACACGCACACATACACATACACGCACACACACACACACGCACACATACACACATAACCTCCACACAGGGAGTATACAGGCAGGAGCAGCATAGCCCCAGGGTGCACCTGCGGCTGCCCACAGACACCTGAGCCCAGGGTGCTCAGCTAGCACCAGCTCAGCCAAGCACCACGTGGGCAGCTTGGGCCTGCACTCTCAAGCTAAATGTGGCTTATTCTTCTAAACCATTGAGATTCAGGGGAGTTTCTTCTAAAGCATTGTAATGGCAGTGTGCCGTGATGTGTCAGGGACCAAGTAACAAGAACAGAAGAAAAGTCATATTAAGAGCTTTTGACTAGAGAACTCCACGTGGAAGTTACTTCTGCCCAATTGCCCACTGATTCCAATTCTATAGAATGGACTATAAAAGTGCTCTTATATTGACTATCTCATCCTAGACGTCCTAGAGTACATAATACAATTGTTTTTAAAAGTATGTTGTACAGGGGGAAAAGAGTAAATAGCATTATAGCATCTTTACTGAAGGTTTTATGGTAGCATGGCCAAATGGAAATATGGCTGTTTCTTTGGGGCATGCAAAATGTTAGTTTCAGAATCCTCTCTGCCTTTCCTTGGGCAGATTAGTTCCTCATTGAGCTATTTACAGTTCTGGAAGGTATGCAGCAGATGGAAGTTGAGGGTCTTATGAACCAATGTGTATATTTGAACTTAATCCCTCTTTTTTCAGTATAGTATTTTAAAGTTGTCCTCTGCTGGGCATGTTGCCCCTAAAGCCAAAGACTCCTCGGTTGAGTAATCTGAAGGAAATCTCCCTTGCTCCTGCCAGCTGGAGAAGGAGAATTTCTTAGCTGAACATGGTGGGCGATTTCTTGGGTAGCCCAACTGCGCCTTATGCAGACTTTCTTGGAGCCTGTTCCCAGCCCTTTCTCCTCATATGCCCAGTGCTCTGGGATCTCCAGGCCCCCTGAGCTGGCCATCTTTCCAATCCATCTTTCTATCTTTTGTCACCACTTAGGTCTGGCTTTCTCTTCTCTATTAAGTCAGTCATCACTTGTAGGGACACTTTTTAACTTCCAAAATGTTGACATTGCTCATCCGATAGCATCTTCTGGACCATTATTGCCCTCCTTATGATGTTTTATTCCTCTTTTCTTGTTTTGGGGGTATTAAATAGGGACCTGAGAGTAGAAAATCTGTGTATTTAATATTCTGCCTTTTACCTAAAGGTCTTCTCTTATTTTTTAATATACATGGGCTTCCTCTAAACATTCCTGACACATTCCTATAATTTTAGTGGTTAGATGATCACAAGCTCTAAGTATAGGAATTATTTTTAAATCTTATATGACAGAAAGGAGCTTCCTGAATGGAATTAAAGGGTCAGGAAGTTTCCTACTTGGAAATAAGAGTATAGCTCAACCATCCCAAAGCATTTTCTGGGTAATTACATTCAGTGCATTCCTCTTCCTTTTCCAGTAAGCTCTGGAACTTTCCTACTGCTCTTAAAGGATAGAGAGTACTCCAAGGATATTGTTAGAATTTTCTCAGGTTCTTAATATATGATACCAATGTTGATGAGTGACAGTATCATCGTACCTTCAATTAAAAGACCTCAAAGTCTTTAAGTCTGTAGAGAAACGGACAGACTTCCCATCCCCTCCCATAACCAGGCATCACGCCTAGGGAAACACACTGTTTGACAGTTGACAACTCTTATTCTTTCTGCTCCTGGGTAATTATATATTCCCTGCTTTTCAACCAATGCTACTGTCTCCTGTGTGAATCAGATGACAACTTGAAGTCTTTTTTGAATATTTAAGTAGCAATCATTACATTGTGGAGAGCCGATAAAACCTAAGACATTGAAATTCATAAGCTCCAGATACTCTTATGCTTATTGGGTTACTGAAACAACCAGGCTGGTGATACCACTGTGCTCTGTGGTCTAATTATCATAAAAGTTCAAGTAGCTCTTCCTAGCTTAAAGCAAAAGTGATTTGCTTGTAATCAGAGCTGAATGCAGATGATGCTGTGCCGTGACCTCTGTGAGAACTGAACTCTTGATAACCAATGAGCACTTCTATCCAGACCAAAGCGGAAATTCTTAGATGTGACTTTATGCTTTTGCCCATATTTTCCTCTCTTCCTAAAATGAATCTCCCCCTTCCTTACCAAGAAAAATGCATTTGCTAGGTTCAATTCTATTTAGCAAGTCATCTCTTATTTTCCTCACTTTGTGTTCCTACAATACTTACTCATTTCTTTGTTATTAAACTTGGCTAGTATATTTCTAAATTATCTGCTTTGTATCTATCTACCCCTGACAATGAGCCATGGAAGAAGTTACAGGGATGTCAGAAAGTGTGGGGCTTGAGAATCTCACCAGAACTTGAATGGAGTTCACTTTGTCACTTATCCACTTAACCATGGATGCCAGCTTCAATTACCCTACCTGGAAAATAGGGGTAGTAAGAGAAACTATATCATAAGGGGCTGCTAGAAATAAATGTTATAATGTCATCATAAACTAGCATCAATAAGGTCATCTAATACCTTTATTATTGTCTTAAAAGAAGAGATCAAGCTGGGCATGGTGGCCCATGCCTGTAATCCCAGTACTTAGCAGGCTAAGACAGGAAGTTCTCAGGTTTTAGGCCAGCCTTAGCAACTTATCAAGGTAATCTGTGGCAACTTAGTGAGACCCTATCTCAAATTAGAAACTAAAATAGGGCTGGATATATAGCTCAGAAGTGGAATACTCTCAGATTTAATTCCTAGTATCTCCACATATTTTAGAAGCAGGGATTATGCATTATTCCTCTTGTATTGTATAGTGTCTAGTACTTAGAAAACACGCCCCTTAATCTAATTGAATAAAATAAGGGATGCATAGGGATCCTGTAAGAGTAAAACTATTTTTATACTTTCAGTAAAGTACTAGATGTCTTTCTTAAGTGATTGAGCTATCCACATGAATTTTTATATTATTCAAATATACTGAATGGCTTACAAATGGTGACTGTAGTTTACATTCCAGATGCTCAGCTTATTTATGCAGACTTTGTGGATTTAGAGTTGAAACATCTATAGCTTTCCTGCTCATGTTTGAAGTCACAAAGTGTGGCACACACACAAATCCACCCATGAGAATCTCAACCTCACAGCACTCAATGCCTCTGAACTTCTTTATACCCTCATGTCTCCAACGACAAGACTACAATTTACACCTGCTCCATGTTCTTCCAAGGGCCGGTAGATTGAACATATGATCTACCCAAAAGTATTTTGCCAACTTGTAAGACCTATGCAAACACTCATGTCTGTGTGTTTGTTTGTTTGATTGATTGTTTATTTGTAGAAACTCATTTCTTGGCAGCACCTGAAAATTCCTATCCAACTTCATTAATATCCACATTCCTTCAAATATATTTAACAGATTGATTCAAGGCCACCAACAAAATATGTTGCTGTTTTGGTACAAAATACAGCTTTGTAATTTCCTGTAGTAAAACCCGAGAGGGCCAATAAAATGTTTTCATTGATGGAGTGTCAGTTTTAGATGCTGCAATGGCTCTGAACAAGAGCCATCTTTTAGCACTCTGCTGTGGATTTACTTTTTATGGCCCTGGGATCTAGTGGGTAAATAAGGCTCCTGTATTAACACTAACCTGAAGAGACAAACCTCTCAGGAGGACCATCTCATCTTTATGCTTTTTCAACCCTGAGGCCATAAATCCTATCAGCCTGCAGAGAAGAAGCATCCTAAAGATTACAGGGGTACTGAGGTGTTCTTTGCATGAACCTAGCTAATAAAAATTAAAGTTCAAAGTCACTGAATAATCTAGGACATTCATTACACATGTACTGAGCCAGTCAGGGTCGATCAGCCAAAAAGGCATCAGGCCAGTGAGTATGCAAGAGAAAGTAAATACCTTTAAGATTCATCCTGTCTCCCCCAGGGATGTCAGCCTTATAGGTTTCAAACACTATTTCAAATAGATATGCCTTGAAAAGCACTGGAGGTCTTAAAAAATGACTCTGAGTCTCCAGGTTGCCCATACAGATGGGCAGCATATTTATAGCTCATTCACTAAAAAATCTCATACAGATTAAAAATCACTATGGCAGCCAATATGAACTAAATATGATAGACTTTAATCACTCTGACACCAAGAAATCTGATGATTATAAAATCTGCAGCAAAGACTTTCAGTGATGACTGTCAGGAAGATGAAAAGTTCTCACAATGGCACATGTAGACTGATTTCAGAAAGCAGGTCAGCAAAGCCTACAGGAGGTCTCCAGGTGTAGGTACAGCTAGGAGGAGGTGGGAGTAGCTGGCAGGGGCTGGACATGTGCTTGAGGCCAGATGATGGAGTACCTTGATGGTCAGGCTGGAGAACTGAGAGGTTCTCCTCTCACTTAGGCCCATAAAAGTCATGGTCAGTTTTCACATGGATGACGTGATGCACAGGAGAAACAGCATCTGGCATGGGTACATATTTCCTGCTTGGGCCAGAAAAGAATATTGACCCCTCCCTCTCTGCCCTTCCCACACACTCAGATCACCAGGCCAAGCATATGCTGAGTCCAGGGGCTAGCCCACTCTGAAAGAAAGAAGGAATCACATTTCCTTCTCTTTTTAGGCCTCAAAATAAGAAGAACGAGGAGACTGAATGTAATTGCCTGGTGAATTCACAACCACACACACACACCTTTCCATGAATTATCAAATTTGTCTGGGTCATAGTACTGTGTGATTTTAATATTGCCTCTGATATAATTCTGATGTGTAACATAGGCTAAAATATGAGCAGAACTTTTCATTCTCTATTTCTCCCTTCTGCAAATATTTATTAAACACTGTATTGGCTGCAGCATGGATCAAGAGATAAAAAGAACTGCTCTGCTCTCAACTTCCTCACCCACTAGGTGTAAGAGGGAGAAAAGTATACTATTTTTTTATATACGGTATGATGCTATTGGTAGCAGACTAATTGAAATAACTTTTCTTGTGGAGTGAACCTACTAATAATAAGTAAACTTATACCCTGAGACCCTAAAATCCTACTGTTTCAGACATGTCCTGAAGTCGTACTTGCAAAAGTTCACAGGGATCCTCCATTCTAGTGTTTATGAAAGCAAAAAGTTATTAATAATCAAAGTTTTCATAATTAGGAACGTGGGTAATTGTAAAATATAAAGCATCCATCAAATGAAATTATTGCAACACTCTTAAAAGTTAAACAGGCATATATATATATGCCTATTATACATATATATATATATGCCTGTTGTACATATACATATATATATATATACACACACACACACACCTACACATACATACTTGTGTGTGTGTGTGTATTTGTACTGGGGATTGGACCCAGGGTCATTCCATCTCTGAGCTACCCTTTTTAATTTTTTTTAAATTACAAAACATGATCTGCTAAGTTGTTGAGGGTCTTACAGAAAGGCACAAAGATATTCTATAGGATGGATCCTTGAGAAACTACTAAACTTTCAAATTGAGTAGATATATGTCACTCATAATAAGGAAATGCACTCAATTCAAAACATGTAACTTGTAAATTTCGTAAGGCATTAGTACATATGCTGTCAGTGGCAGCTAATTGAGGTTAAGCAGCTATGGAAAGGACCATGGACTTCTCTCTGAGAAGACTATCATGCATGAACCTAAATGCAAAATTTCCACTGCTTCCAAACTGCCACCAGAGCGTCCTGCTCTGAATACTTGGCTTTCACAAAAACTTTCAGTGAATGGTTTAATTCCCTCTCTCTAACCAATGCTCAATTTTCCTCAAAATCCCCAAGCTTCCTCAAAATCTTCTCAGAAGTTTCAATAGCATGGAGCTTCCCCATGCCCTAAGCCCTTTCAAATTTGTTGACTACTGACCAAACATTATCCTCTGGGAACAGAAAAGCTTTCAAAGGAGCTGGGCATGGTGGTGCACACTTGTAATCCAAGTACTTCGAAGACTGAGACAGAAGGATTGCAGGTTTGTGGTCAGCAACTTAGTTAGACCCCGTTTCAAAATAAAAATCACAAAATAGGATTGGGGGTGTAGCTCAGAGGTAGAATGCCCCTAGGTTCAAATCTTTTTTTTTTTTTTTTGCGGTACTGGGGATTGAACCCAGGGGGGCATTCTACCTCTGAGTTACACCCCCAATCCTATTTTGTAATTTTTATTTTGAAGCAGGGTCTAACTAAGTTGCAGAGGGCCTCACTAAGTAGCTGAGGCTGTCCACGAACCTGGTTCCTCCAGTCTCAGCCTCTCGAGTACTGGGATTATAAGCGTGCACCACCACGTCCAGCTTGATGCATCATATCTTCTGAAATTCTTTATTGGGGTAGTTTATTCTCGAAAAGATTCAGGTCTTGGAGGCACCTAAAGAGAAACAGATTTTTTCTCCTTCTACCTTTGAGTAAACCCAAACTGATTTTCAAATCAGGCAGTGAAAACCTGACTCAGATGATCCCATAAAAATCTTAAGTTATCTTAAGTCAGGAAGAGAATAGTGGGAGGCATTGAAATTAGGAAGCATGCTTCATTATAAGGTCCTATTTTATCTGTGACACAAGTGTTTCCATCTCAATTTAGTGCTCTGAATTGTGCATATTGAGTGGAGTTTGATAAGCTAGATAGGAAAATATTTCAACTCATCACAAACTAGTATACTTGATGGAAAAGGCTATAAAATTTTTAAAAACTCACACAATAGATAGATGTGTTTGTTCCTCTATCAGATAATTATTTTCTGTTTTTCTCCTGTTGGTTTCTGACATTCATCATCTCTGATCACATTGGTATTCTATATTTATTGTTACTCTCTCAAAGTCAATTTACTCCATGGACTTTATTGTCATAGACTTAGGCGTTCATCTCAGAGAGGGTGCTTTTGAAGGAAGGTATCCCATGGTAACTGACAGGGAAAAAATAGTCACAGATTTGTACCATTTTGATGTCTTCCTTTTAACAACTGCAAAACATTTCATAAACTATAATTGCCTTCATGGGTGATCTCAGTTCCATGACAGAACAAGGCATTTACCATATCATTAAAATACCAATATTAAAAACAACTTTGATTGAGGAGCTTATTATAATTAATTATTAATTCCCCCTGACAAGGTTCTTTATGAAAATGAAGTGGAATATACAAGAAAACAGAGCTTCTACATGAAGTCTTTCTGTGTGTGTTTGGGGGAGGGGTGGTATTAGAGATTGAATCCTGAGGGTTCTACGTCTGAGCTACATCCCCAGACCTTTTTATCTTTTATTTTGAAACAGTCTCCCTAAGTTGCTGAGGCTAGCCTTGAACCTACAATCCTCCTGTCTCAGCTTCCCAAGTACTGGGATTACAAGCATATGCCACTATGCCTGACAGCAAATTCTTTGTCTATTTAAATGGTCACTGGTAGTAAATTGAATAATTGCACTGCTTTATACGTGGAAATTAAACATAACACATTTATTCTCAGGCTCCCCACAAAATACTTGGAGGGAGTCTGGGATACTCTTTAGTTACATAGTAGTAAATATAGGAGATGGGAGGGGTAAGAGGCAGTTAAGAAAATAGTGTGTTTCTTATAACCATTTTTCTATAAACTATTTCAAAATTTCAACCAACGTGAAGAGACTGACTTTGGAAACAGGTGTGAAGTCAAAGTCGCAGAGAACTTTCTTGTACTAAATGGAGAAGCAAATTAGAACATTCACTTAGTATCCTAAGTCTCCAGATGAAGCTGCCTTTTTTCAACACTAGTGAATCCTTCCACATTAAACTATATGAAGATCAACTGGAAAGCATTAGTGAAGCAGCTCCCACCATGTGACATGATGTGACAACTACTTACAGGTTCTACTAATCACCTAAAGGAAGAACTGACCACTGTGTTGTAGGTAAAATAATAATGTCAGTTAAGGCTCTCCACAGAGTTGAAGGACTAAATACATGCAATTCTCACTATTCTAAAGTCTATATATGGTACATAGAGAAGAAAATAAAGTCAATTAGTAACAGATATTAAGGAATTAGGCATGTGTGTGAGGTCCCTACTACATAAATAAATAAGAATTAGTCAAAATGCAGACATGCCAAGCTCGGTCAACAATAATCCTCGAGGCAAGACAAAAAATCAAATAAAGAGGTTTTAGCTAACTTTTAAAAAAGTAGGCAAAAATGGCAGTCATAGAAAGCCCCACAACTGAAATTAAATGGACATAGGCTTAGAAATAGAAAAATAAATCATGATGTAAGGAAACCAATAAACTGTTTTGCCCAGAATACAGTCTGAAAAAAAAAAAAAAGTGATAGAAATGGTCTTCGTGTCAGCATTGATTATAGAAGATACGGGTGAGAGTTGGTTTACCAGGCTGACATAAAGTCTAGAATAGTGGTTCTCAAAACCAGGTCCCAGAGAAGACCTTAAGTCCTCAAAAAGTACAAATTATTTCATCAGTTCATGAGCAAAAAACACACTTTTCTAAGTGCTTTTGTTTTTACACGTGCCAAGGATTACTTACTAATTATCTATTGTGAGAAATAGAAGTTAATAAAATAATATATTCATGATGAAAAACTAAGCCATTATTAATATTTAAGGTTGGAGGCTACAAACTATATTGTAAATTGCAAAGCTTTTGTTCTGTACATTACATGTAACTACAGATAACTGGAATCGCCATAATCTTTTGGTTTTTTTTTTTTTTTTTTAAATTTACACAAAATTGTTGTACCTATCTATGGGGACAGTATAACAATTCAAAGCTTATATATAATAAACACATAAGGGTAATTAGCATGTTTTTCTTCTTAAATATTTATAATTTCTTCTTTTTTATAAAATATATAATAAATTATGGTTTTAACTCCTATAAAACCATTTTTTATACCAGAGATATAAAACTATAAACCATTTTTTATACTCTGAGATATACCCTTTTTATTTTTATTTTGAAACAGGGCCTCACTAGGTTGCTGAAGGTCTTGCTAAATTTCTAAGACTAACTCCAAACCTGCACTCCTCCTGTCTCAGCCTCCCAGGTACTGGGAATAGAGAGATGCATGACTGTGCCTGCCTTAAAATGATTTTTTAAGCCTCCACATATGGGTTAGAACATGCAGTATTTGTTTTACTGTGCCTGGAATTGCCACTGTTTTGAAGCAGAACATTGCTGTCAATGTGCCAAAATATTTACTGAGCGTTGACTGTGGACCATTGTGCTGAGTACGGTGACACAACAGTGGATGAGAGTGGCACAGTTGCTTCTGCCACAGAGTTCACCATCTGCTGGGAGAGCATATCAGTGTCATCCAAGTTGGTCATAATTTTAACTGATGTTCTTCTTGATTTTAATCATAAAAAGGTACTCTATTAACCTCCCCTATTATGAACTTATATCCTTGTGTATTGATATAATCTAGAGATGCAACTTTTAATGATTGGGTCTGTGATTTTTAAATAGTAAACTCTAATTCATGATAGGGATACATATTATAGAAAAACTGTGGAATCAGGAAAGTATCACCTGATCAATTTATTCATAAAAGGAAATAAGATGGAGTAAAAAACAATCAACCAAAAGAGAGAAGGGGAACTAGCAACCCAGACAAAAGGGATGAAGAGAGGAAAGACTCAGGAATATGGCAGAGCAGGAAAAACAGTGTCTTTAAGGTACTAAAAGTAAATAAGACAGATCTAAAAGACGGGGCCAAAATCCTCTTGTTCTCTTTTTGTTTTGGAGGGGGGCATTGAGGATTGACTCTGGGAGCTTTTTACCACTAAGCTACACCCCCAGCCATTTTCACTTTTCTTTTATCTTGAAATAGTGTCTCACTAAGTTACCACATGTTTGATCATAACATCAAAACTACAATCCTCCTGCCTCAGCCCTCCAAAGGACTGGGATTACAAGTGTGGGCCACCATGCTTAGTCCAAAACTCCTTAATGATATAAAATTAATTATGTCCAGTCTATTGTTTAAATATGGCCTCAAAATATGGATGTATTGTTAAAGGTCTATAAAATCTTCATGTCTGTTACCATCATCATCCTGATCAATATCACTAACAATTTTTAAGCACTCACTAGAAACTAGGCCTTCTGCTCAGCTCATTTAATTTTCACAACCAGGAAATAAGGGCTATTGTTTTCTCTATATCATGTTTAAGATACATTGCAAATAGTTATTAGTTCAGTCACACAGCTAAACAGTAGAACTTTTAACAGGATTGTTCTGGTCCTCATGTCCATGCTTTTAATCTAATGCCACACTACATTGACAGAATTTAGAAGAAAGTCTTGGTATATGTGGTGGCTGTCAACATAGGACTCACAGACCTTGAATGACAGGCAACTGACAGAGGGCCTTAGTGGCTGCACTCTGAAATATGTTTGTGCACTGAGGATATACTTCCCATGAGCTGCTCCAGGCCCATGACTGAGGGTAGCCTCGATAGTAGGGCAGGCTGAATCCCTGAAATCTCAGGACTCCTCTCATACTTGACTTTGGCTTAAGGACTTTCTGACAGCCTTGCAGAACCTAGGACGCTTCTATCCCTTCTTTCTTCTTCCCTAAGGGTCCAACTTGCATTATGGTTCAATCGTTTCCCCAGCCTTTCCTGGTTTCCTTCCAATTCTCTCTCATGAGTGTATTTAGATAATGAACTCTTAAACATTGTATCCTATTTTGAATCTGTTTCTTGGAGGACCCAGGCCTACACAGTATTTAACAAAGCATGTATATAACCAAAAAAGACTCATAAGAAAGAAAAAATTCTCAAGGCTTTTGAGCACTTCAGTTGATCCACACTCAGTTGGAGTACAATTCTTAGATTATGGATTCTAAACCGTTTGTCTATTCCACGTTATCAGTCTCTGACTCCCCAGGACAATCTTTGTTTGCATCTGCTGTCTTCCTAACAGCCAGTCCTTTCTCTCTCAATTTTTATCCCATAAAATGATGTCTGGGATTCAATTCAATATGATACTGAGGGGGGGGTGCTGAGTAGATGTGTGTGAGGCAGGATTGGCCAATGAATGGTCACTGGAGTGTGGCAGTGTATTCATAAGCATTTGTAATACGATTCTGTTTAATTTTGTATAGAGTTAAATGTCTCAAAGATAAAAGGACAATGGGGGGAAAGAGTTCTGGTTTGGATCATACATTATATATGGCCATCCTACCTCTCAGGACAGCTACTAATCTGTTCCACCAGTCACAGTGGAGATTTTTAGCACAATGCGCTCAAGATTGCTTGTGAATTCAGAAAGATTTTATATTTTTTAATGCCTTTTTGTTGTCACTGCAAGTGATGCAAGCTCTACTAATAATGGCTTAAGAAAAATATGTATAATATTTTGATTTCAGAGTGGTTAAAAAAAAAACACTAGTAGACTATAGTAAACTATAGGCATGGATGAACATTGGGACTTAAATTTTGTCACCAGGAGTTAGTTTCACACCCCTTCTGTCAGATCTGCTTTTGTTCGATGATGCTAGACTTTCCCTTAATGCTGGCAAAATGAGTGTTAGTCAAACCAAGTTTATTCTCTTTATTCTTTGTATGTATCTTTTTCTAATTACTCTAGAAATTCCTATAATTAGCTTGTATTAGACCAATTTACGTCATATGTCATTCCTAAAGGATTCTCAGGAGAATGGACTATGCTGATTGGTCAATCCTGTATCAGCTCTTCAACTATGGACACTAAAGGTGGTTCCCACATAGATTAATGGGTGCCAGGCAGGTAGATAGAATATATCCCTTATCTTTTATCCAAATATCAACTGAGGAGTAGCACATATATTTCAGGCAAGGAACTATGAATTTACTAAGAAACTTGGACCGTTAAAAATTGTTTGCTATAAGCCGGGCGTGGTGGCACACGCTTGTAATCCCAGCATTCAGGAGGCTGAGACCGGAGGATCCGGGTTCGCAGCCAGTCTCAGCTACCTAGTGAGGCACTCCGCAACTTAGTGAGACTCGGTTTCAAAATAAAGAATAAAAAATAGGGCTGGGGGTATAGCTCGGAGGTAGAATGCCCCTGAGTTCAATCCCCAGTACCGCCAAAAAAAAAAAAAAAAAAAAAATTGTTTGCTATAAAACCACTCTTAACCCTTGAACTTCACTATGACTGACACATTTGCACCAGATTGATATTGCTTCTACTCTTCCCCTTTCTTTATCTGCAAAGAATTTTTTTTATTTATCTGTATTTAAAAAAATGAAATTGGATTTTTACTTCACTAAGTACACACAATATACAGCCAATTCTATTAGCAAGGATAGAGTTAAGAGCAGAATAAAGGGAAGGTTTTTCAATACATGTACTATTCTTTTATCTTCTGAGAAGACATGCTTGAAACTGAATTTTAAACACTTCAGCACTGGTGAAACAAATTAATAATGGCTCAGACGCAAAGGTGTTGCATATTATTCATGATCTTGAAATTATTAATGTAACACTAAGCCATTATTACCACATATTGCCATCAGAGTAATTAACACATCTTATCTAATAGAATAAGGCCATCAAATCAAACTAAGAAGTAATTAAGTTACCCAACTACACAGCTGAGGCAGAGAGATGCATGTCAAATGAATTAAGAAGCAGCAGCTCATCTCACTGGTTTTGAGTAGCTGAGCAAGGTAGTTTGTTATTTACTACTCAGTTTATTATTGATAAGTCACTTCACTTTATCCTGCCCCAGTGTCTATGTACCCTGTGGGGATTAAAGTCATTATCAGACTCTAGTGTTCTTAAGAATCACCTGGGGAGTTCCTAATAAATGTATATTTCCTGGTCTCCCTGGGAGACACTGTAGTGAACAATGGAGACCAGGACCAGGAATCAGTATTTTTTCCTGAAGAAGTTTTGTTTTGTTTTGTTTATTGGTGCATTGAAATTATACATCATAGTGAGGTTCAGAGACAAATACATATATGCACACAAAATTTGTTGTATTTCCCTCTGATTCCCACCCCCAGATATTTTGGGGCTTATGACCCACATTTTGAAAAATTCCAGGAGAAAGGTTTTCAAGTATCCCTTCTAGTTTTAAATATCAATGATGAGATTGTTAGCTTCTCCTGACATGGTAGGAAGTTTTGTTGTTGTTGTTTTTTTCGTCCAGAATTGGTATTTGCATTACAGATGAAAGGCTCATATCATCCACAACATCTACCTATGGTCTGATCTATCTCTTTGTTCAAGCTTATGTGAAAAAAGTAAAAAGCAAATGAAAAGAAAATAGCCATTCTCAGTACTTAAGAAATACCGCTTAGCTCTGAAATTATCCCAAACCCTAACATATACAGGAAGCAAATATCACAGGAAGCAAATGAGTTTTAACAAAGAACAAGTATAGGGAACATTTCATACTTTTAATGAAACTAAGAAAACTTTATAAGACATTATTCCAAATGCCCTTTCCCTTTAGCCCTCAGATTTCAGAGAGAAGGACATAGGGGAGGCATATAATATTAAAATTTAAAAGATTACAACAGTGGGGAGTTAGAATTTACTGGTATCCTGAGATTCCCTGAAGGTCTGAGGGAAGGCTTTTGAAACTGTCACCAGGTTTTATTTATCAGGTTTTGAGACTGAATCAATATCGAGCCCATTCCTACTGTCCTGGAGAATAGGCCATTATGCCCAGCACTGAACAGAAACACTGTAAACAGAAAGCAAACAGTGAGGAGAAGCTTTCTTAAATGTAAATGTATAATTCTTTGGAAATATAAGTGAAATAGAACAACTTCAGCTTATAACATTGATTGGTATACTTATACATTCATGTGTAAAATCACCAACATCAAGCAGCATATTAATTTTGAAAAATTATTTTATAATAAATAGTATATTAATGTTGGAAAGTTCCCTCATTTTACTTTGACATTCATGTCCTAGTGACCAGCAGAGCCACTTCTGAGTTAAGCAGCACAGCTATCCCAGGTGTCATCAGGGCTGTTAGTCTTGTAGATATGAAGTACTGTTTGGATGAGGGTATGACAGGGTTTCTGGAAATCTTATCAGAATCTATAACATCACATTCTCACAACAGTGACAATGACTCTAAAGGAGAATTCTCAATGAGGAGAGAGAAGAAGTGACTGAAAATTTGGCTTGTACAGAGATTTACAAAACTTATGTTGTTGAAGCAGGCAAGCGCCAACATAAATTATCAAGTGCACAACATTGGTGGTATAGCTAATTGAACTAACCTTTAACATGTTGGTATGCTTTTAACATTTACTGGTACATTTTAATGTTCATTTCCATTTTTAACTGGAAATTAAAACCATACTTTAACTCTTAATATCTTGGGATAAACAGAAGTATGCTTAGGCACATGGGGTTTGGTAGCAGAGAGTAATCTAACACCATGCCCTGGACAAGTTTATTTTCCATGCCTTGGTTCCCTCATCTATAAACTGAAGATTAAATGTCACTACTACAAGTCAGAATCAAATAGAATATTTTATGTACAACTTATCAAACAGTCACTGGACACAAAACAAGCATAAAATAAATTTTAGTTGCTACTTGCTATTTTTGTTATTCAATCATTCATCTATTAAGCACCTTCTATGATTCAGGAACTATCCTGTATGGCAGTATCCCACACTTTAGTTATTGGAATACCATTTTAATTATTGTGAACATTTCCTCATACAGCTTTTAATATTATTCTCTTACATTTTTCTTTAAATTATCTCACTGTTAAACCTGAAGAGCTTACTGTAACCTCTCTAAGCAACTCGAATCTGTGAAATCACTTTGCTAGTTCTATTTTTCCTAATAAAATTTGTAAATATGTATCTGTGATTCACCTAAAATCATCAGTGGCATGCATATCTCACTTTGGAGAATATATCAGCAAGGATGATAAAAACAGAGTCTGTCCTCTGAGGGCTTCTGCAATCCTGTCGCCATGCAAGCAATCTAGGTACTTACTAAAAAAGCGCTGTGGGTCCAGCTGTCAGGCAGAGCCAATGAGATGTGCGGCCTGGTGGAAAGGTGACCTCAGGGAAGTAGTGCTGAATGTGAGCAGGACTCACAAACATGATTGGAAAGTTCAGGCTTCCCTTTAATAAGTCTGGAAGTGGGAAAGTAATACAATTGCCTTCCTGTAATCTAGTATTTGTGACAGCACCCCAAGAATCGCATTATGCATACAAACCAATATCTGCTAAGAATACATTACATCTAATGAAGTAAACCCATACATTTCTTCAGCATCACCTGGCTGTCTCACACACACATACACACACACACACACACATACACACACACACACACATACACACACACACACACACACACACACCTTTTTATCGCATTATATGACAGTCTTTGGCAATGTACAGTGAACAAGGTACCATCCACATCAACCAAGTTAGATCAAAGTCCATGGTAATACCTATATAAAATTGTCCTCTTATTCCCTAGCTGCAAAAGGAAAGTAATAATAAAGGCTTGAGCAGGCAACTTAGGGCTGTGCCTTTGATCCCTCTTTCAAGTCTAGAAAGAGATTTACAAGGATGGCCAATGCAAGAACTTTCCTCTCTTTCCTTCACCCTGCTACCCCACCCACCAGGGATTGCACAGATGGGAGAACTCATCACAGCCAAAGAACATTCACACTTCCAGTCTCAGCATGGTGGGGGATTGAATGGAAAGCTTGCTTCCCCCCAGATTATTTGTTCACTCAGTCAGCAAACATTTGTTCAGCACTATTATTTGCCAAGAATGGGAAAAGATGCTGGAGAAATACAAATGAATAAAATTCCATCTCTGCCCTCCAGAACTTCACAGTGGAGTAGGAGCCACACACAGGTAAACGTGGAATTACAAATCTGGGTGATGCATGCTAAGAAGCACAATGTGCAGTGGGGGGCAGTGAGGACACAACCAAGTCAAAATGAAGAAACTGCTTAGTTTTCTTGGGAGATACACAGGCCAGGAAGAGATCAGAGAGCAGAGGACACAAGCAGGGATTTGGGGGTATTTTTTCAGTCACCTAAAAAAGAAGAAGTTAGGGGGTACAGTCCAAGAAGAAGGAGCAAGGGTAGAGAACATGAAGCCATATACAATATTGCATGTTCAAAGCAGGATCTTCTGTTTATTTGAATAGATGGTAGGGCAGGGCCAGATTATATAAGGCCTTGTAAGCCATGCAATCAGTTTAGACTTTCTCTGATTGACCAATAGTTCTCAAACATCACTGTGTCCACATGGCATGCTGATTCCCAGTATCCCTTCTTGGCATTTTTGAAGCCCAGAAATCTGCTCTTTACAAGCAGGTAAGGTGGTTTCTCATAGCACATGCTCCACAGACTATACTTTTAAAAATTCAGCTACTGTAAAACCAGTGAAAATAACAGCACTTCCTTCAAAGGCAGGTTTCATTCACTTGTTTCATTTTCTAGTGTTGTCCCAGTCTCAATGGAGTGGCTTTTAGAATTTTTCCTTCTTGAATTCACTGCATTCCTTAATATTCATGCATTGCTTAATATTCATGGATTTGTTTTTGTTTAGGGAAGGTTGTTTGTTTGTTTGATTGTTTGGGGACTTGGTTTTTGGTGCTTGGGTTGCACTGAGGGTGTCACATATGCTAATCACGCACTCTACCACTGAACTACATCCCCAGTCCCTCACTCATGTTCTGCGGATGGAAATTAGAGAGGTATATGAACTTATATACAAAACATGCCAAAAATGACAGAGAAAGTAAGAAGCAGGTGAACACCCTTTGATAAACACAACTCTTAGCTATATGAGGAAGAAACAGAACCACTTTGATGAGTCTTTTGCTACATCTCTCAGCATGCATGACAACTGAACTGAATGGATCAGGCAAATGATCTTTACTGAGCCTGATTCCCTACAGGCCTGGCTCCCTCTGTGAGAAGTCCAGGTCAGTGTCCAGTGCAGTTTTGTATGCTGAGAGCTAGTAAACCCTGACACTTCTGCCTAAAAGCAGAAGTAATACCTGTTGTATTATTTGCTTACTAAGATTCAACATAACTTTGTCCTCAAACTGGTGGAAGCCATTTTTGTCCATGTTGTAATAATTTTCTCTTAAATTTACATAAATGAGTAAAACATAAGGGCAAAATGAAAAAGATTTGCTTCTTTGAAAACTAAATTAACTACTTCATAAAGACTGTAAGGATATGAGAGAGAGAGAGAGAGAGAGAGAGAGAGAGAGAGAGAGAGAGAAGAAAGGAAAGAGAAGAAGGAGAAGGAAAAAGAAAAAAAGTATTTGAAGAATTTACTTCCCCCAACATAAAGTTGTAACAATTGAAAATTATGAATGTGTTCACAGTGTTATATCAATGATTAAATAATTCATGTGTAAACAAACATTTGTATCATTTGTATATTAAAATAAAATCTTAAGGTGTGATTGGTTCATCTTTCATGATTTCTTTATTTACCTCTTTGAATAGTGCTACTAGTGATCAGCTCTGATCTGATTAAATTCAGTAAATAAGATGTAGGTTTGCTGTTTGAATATATTAACTAAGAGTAGAGCTTCTCCATTTGTTGTCTGTATGGCACTGCACACGTAATTTAACCTCAGGTTTCTCATGTACTAAACATGAAACTATTGTCAGAAATATACATGCTAATGTGTATATATATATATATATATATATATATATATATATATATGGAGATTAGTTGGCAAATAGCACTTAAACATATTATTTTAATTTTTATTATCATCATCATTATATCTGGAGTGAGATTGCAGAGAACTTCCATTTTTTACCTGAAATATTTCTCCATTGTTTAAACCTTTATCACAAGTAGAATATTATTTATATTTAGTAGAAATAATGATATTTGTATTTTGGAAATAAATAGGAAAATAGGACTCCTTAGCATAGATAAATAAAAATGTTCAAAGTACATTAGGAAATTGTTTCAAAAGGAGAAATATCAGGTGAGTGTAACAGATTTGCTCTTTGTACACAGTTGGATTTTTTCAGGTATAATTGCCCATGGTGAGATTTCCCAGAGGATTCAGGAGAGAGTGTTTAGGTGAGACTCTAATACTCCACAGTCAAGTACATGATGTTAGAGGCAGACTGTGACCTTCAGGAAGCCTGGTTCTTCTCATCATGACATTTCATAGTGTAGAAATGCTTGTGTCTTTAAAATACATTTGAATATCAGAAATCCAAAAGAACGACCCCAAACTCAAAACAATTAGTCTAACACATGGTAATAGGTGGACCGTCACAAAGGCCACCATGTTCCTCATAACAAATCCATCCCAGAATATCCTTCATTTTATCACAGGTCTCTACTGAAGGTTAAGAGAACAAAGGTGTGGGAAAGAGGTGAGACTGAGCAGTAGTGGATATAAACAGAGGAGTGGTTTGGCCCTTTTGATTTGCCCACCAGTTTGGGGCATGAAACGTCCGAGGCTTAAATGTACTATAGATTTTTAACTGTGTGTGTGTGTGTGTGTGTGTGTGTGTGTGTGTGTGTGTGTGTGTATGCTCATGAACGTGCATAAAGAACAGTTCAGCAGATACATACAACAGAAAAATTTGTGTTTTCAAATAAATTATAAAGTGTCTGTTTCTTAAAGGAAGTACAGTTTTTTCTCAGTATCGACATAGGATCAGTTTCAGAATAAAGACTCTCCATTGCAGATACCAAAATCCATGGATATGCCAATCCTTATACTGCCTATGCACATCTTCCCATATACTGTCCATCATCTCTAGGCGACTGATAATACCTAATGCAATGTAAATGGTATGTAAATAGTTGTGTTAGACTTCTGTTACTGTGACAGAAAACACCTGAGAAAATCAACTTAAAGAGAGAAAGACCTATTTTGGTTATGGTTTCAGAGGCTTCAGTCCACAGTCAGTTGGCCCTATCACATTGGGCCTTTGCTAAGGCAGAATATTATGGCAGGAATCACATGGTGAAGCAAATCTTCTCACTTCATGGCAGCAAGGAAGCAAAAGAGAGAAAGAAAGAGTGGATGGGGGCAGAAACAAGATACACCCTTCAAGGACACTCCTCCCAGTAACATAATTCCTCTAACTAGGCCCCATCTCCTACAGTTTCTACCATCTCTAAACAGGCCAGGAACTGGGGACCATGCCTTTAACACATGAGCTTTGGGCAACATTCCAGGTCCAATTATACTATATCATTTGGGGAATAATGACAAGAAAAATATCTATAAATATGTTCAGAAGAGACACATTTTTTTTTCCTTTTTTTGTGAGTGTGAGTGTGTGTGCATGTGTGTTGTATTTGGTAGTGAACCCAGGGGTCCTCTACCACTGAGCTACATTCCCCGCCCTTCTTATTTCTAATATTGAAACACAGTCTTGCTATGCTACCACATGCTAGCCTTGAACTTGTGATCTTCCTGTATCAGCCTCCAAGTACTGGAATTAAAGGAGGTGTCACTGCACAGGTCTTTTTCAAATATTTTTGATCCATGGTTGGTTGAATCCATGGATGTGGTACCAGTGGATATGGAGGGCCAACTGAATAACTAAGAGAAGAACACAGCCAAGTTTCTTTCCGCACAACTCGACATCCTTGCTTTCTCCAGTTCTTCTTGTGTCTCCCACCTTTCCATAAAAACTCTTAAGAATCTAACATGACATGTTCTGGATGATAAACAAAGATGGGCGCAGGGTAGCCCGTGCCTTTGTGTTCCAGCCTTAATCAAGAATTCTGTTACTGTGTTGTTAGGTCAACCTTTCCTAAGCCAAAGTGCAATACGCACCTTTGTGGTTCATTACCAGTCATGTAAACTCCAAGAAGAGCAGACAGGAAAGTCTGAAAACTCATTTGGGTAGGGGACACATGTGAGAAATTTCCCTTGCTCAAATTTTCTACTCCTAAGAAAGTTATGCTTTACCTCAATTTGCTGTAGTTGAGTATCCTCTGATGTTCCAAATAATTCATCTCCTGGTCACAAGATAAAAATTTTAAAAAGAACAAAATACATAGATTGCCATTGAAATACTTTGGGGTCTGATGATAATATTTTTATTAATCTCCTGTATTGTTAATAAGCCTTCTAATTGCTAAATCTCTTTTGTTCCAAGTAAAATGGAAATAAGAGGGAAATTATTTAGACAATTCTATTCTTTCACGTGATTCTTATAAATGAGGGTTTAGCTAGATAGAACCTAATATTAGACTTTTAAAGTCAAATCTACTATTTATAGCTACATGGTCCTAATTAAATTGCCTTTCTAAAAATCAGTTTCTGGTCTGTAAAATGTAGAGATAATAATGGCATCTACCTCCATGGATGGTGACAATATAATACATACCAAGTAATAATTCTAGAATATTTCAGTGTGAAAATAATTAACAGCATCAGGCTACCATGGGCTTAAGGAATATTGCTATCAGTATTATTTCTACTATTAGTACTGCTACTATGACTACTACTGAAAGCAAATATAATTTAGGATATTGGTTAATTGCCTACCCCACTGATGTGAATCAATTTTATCATACATAAATTTTCAGGCCATCACTATGAGGATATCATAATGGTAAAGAAGGTAACTATCCTTCCCTCACTTCCAGAGGATATTAGTACTTTTTAATAAAATTTAACTATATCTTGCATGTTATTAAGAGAAAAGTATTCATAAACCTGAATTAGTTGTTTATGTTGCCATCACTTTTAAATAATTGTAGCTGTACTTTCTAAATTCTGATCTGCTCTCAGATAACAAAGCCTTAGGGTGGATTTAGTATTTTCATGTCTGAACATAGGTAAAAGCCTAAGCTTTGTTCATAAAACAAGGGCCCTGAGATCATGACAATAAAACTGTTCAACTATAGTTTAAGATGATGCAAACAGGCTGTGTTTGGCAGAAGGTTTCTGTTAGCAGAAGTTGAAATTTCATGAATAGCTGGTTATGCCTAAGCAACAGATAGACACTACATAAATTTGACCCATTAAGCTAATGTTACTTTTAATTTTAATTTTCTGCTTTTTTATTTTATACTTATTTCTTATCTTAACACAACCACGTAAGACAAAGCCCAAAAATATTCCCACCAATTCAAAATCATGTTTGTCAACTTTTCTCCAGATACTAAAAATGCCCTGAATATAGGCTGTAACTACACTGCTGCGCTTTATATAAGTTTTTTTCTTAACTCTTCTTTCATTTATTCTGCCTTCTACTAGCATTACCAGTCTTGCCTTCCCACCCACACTTTTCAACTGAAGGCGATTAGTAGAAGTATAGTTATTAAAAATTTCCTTTAAAGACTGCTTAGGAGAGACATCTGTGACAGATTTTTGTGAGAATCAAAACAAGTTTCTTTTGCCTTGCTGCTTCCCCTTGCAGGATGTTGAACTTGTATTTTACAATGTGATTCAACAGGATTCCAAACACTGTGAGCCATGCTAGGGAAAGGGATAAAATGGGAGCCCTTCCCACCCTTGGAGAAGGGCAATTAGGGTATCTCTTCAGTGCTTTGCTCACAATAGACTCTCACATTGTCCTTTTTGGTGGACACCTTTTTTTAAAAAAGAAATTTTTATTGGCACAATGTAATTATACATGATAGTGAGATTCATATTGATGTATTCATATGATAGACACTTTCTTATTTGAAGAAGAGCGAAGTCAAGAAAAAGAGCTCCCAAGGAAAAGTCAAGAAAAGATAAAGGCCTTTAATCACATCTCCCTTAAGATTTATAAAATAAAAAAAAAAGAAAGAAAGAAAAAGAAAAAGAGCTCCCTCCTCTTCCATCCATGAGACTGCAAGTGGGACTCAATTGTGAGACCTCATCAAAGCAGTGAGCAAACTGAACTTAAACACTTACCTACTTAGCTGAATCCTTAAACTATGTTAACTAAGAATAGAATATGCATGGCTTCCTTCCATAAGTAGGGTAGTTCCAGAATTTTTAATGAGAGGAACTTAGAGATAGTAATTGGATTGGAAGGGGAAGAAGGGGACTTATCTCCCAGCTGCAGCAGAAGTCACTTTTATTTTTACCACAATTGTTTATGTTTAATCAAAGTGAAACATGCTAAGGATGAAAGCTGATGGCCATGACTGATGGAGCTAAGCATTTGTCCCCAAGCCTTTGTTTCAGTCACTGTTCACAAGGCAGAGTGGCAGGTCGAGGCAGAATCCCCAGATCCCACCTCAGCCAGGAGAGACAACCTTGTCACACACTTCTCTCTTTCCTTTGATTCGAGGTGATTTGTTACAGTCTCCTCTAAGACATGGTTTTTGTGGACCATCTAGAAAAATGCCTGCCACATAGTCAGCCCTTTATAAATATGTCCTGAATGGACTGGAATGAAATGAGAAGTTCAGCTAAAATCTGTAGTAAGCAACTTTAACAGTATATATGTTTAGTAGGATTTTAGGGGGTGTTTTCATTTTTTATTTCAGAAAGGGTCAGCTGTGTTGTCCAGGTTGGTCTGTAACTCCTGGCCTCAAATGATTCTCCCACCTTGGTATCCCAAAAATCTAAGACTACAGAGGTATGCCACCACCCCCAGCTATGTTTGGTAATTTTAAAAGTTATACAAATGAGACCGGAGGATCCGGGTTCGCGGCCAGCCTCAGCTACCTAGTGAGGCACTCTGCAACTTAGCGAGACCTGGTTTCAAAATAAAGAACAAAAAATAGGGCTGGGGGTGTAGCTTGGAGGTAGAATGCCCCTGAGTTCAATTCCCAGTACCGAAAAAAAAAAAAAGTTATACAAAGCAATGCATGCTCATGGAGGAAAAAATTTTATATGCTTACTAATAGAAAAAATAGAAATCATATTTTTAAGGTTTGTAGGTTTTTTTCTCCTAAATTTTCATTAAAATTTTGTTAGCAAGATTAGAGGTCATTTTATTTTCTTCTCTGATATCTGTATTTTACTGCATTAAAATAAAGTTAGCTTTGCATTACTAGCATAGGTTTTAAAAGTCTATGGTTTTGTAAAATATCTTTCTGCTTCTTTTTCTAGACATCTGCCTGATTCAATATGCCTGTATTTATATTTACATTCATATTTATAGTAGTATCTACCACTATCTTTGAAAAACACCCTGCTCCTTGTGATGTAATATCACAAACTGCTTTCTGTTTCACAAAGTAAAACTCTACTACATAACCTTTAATGGCTTCAGAGTATTCTTTGAGGTAGAAATTTCATTGTTAACCATTCCCATATTCCTGGATAATTAAGGTTCCAATTAGAAGTAATACTGTGATGAGCATCTACCTATATCCATATATCTTTGTATACATCTTTAATTATGTTTTAGCATACTTCTTAGAAGTAGTGTATCTGGATCAAAAGTTGGGTAATGTGTGTGTGTGTGTGTGTGTGTGGGTGTGTGTGTGTCTGGTGTGACTAAAAATTGAATCCAGGGACATTATACCTCTGAGCTTCACTCCTAGCCTTTTTTATATTTATTTTGAAACAGGGTCTCACTAATTTGATGAGGACCTTGCTAAGTGTTTGAGGCTGGCTTTAAACCTGAAACCCTCCTATCTCAGCCTCCCAAGCTTTTAAAAAACAATAATAAACTGTTCACTGAGTGCTTACCATGTACCAGATGTTTACTAAGTAATAACTCACATAATCTTTACAACAATAAATGGCAGGCTTGAGTGGTAGAGGTCAACCTACAATGGACATTGGGGAATCTATCACAACACATCCTATATTACTCTCTAAAAAGATCAAACTACTGCAGTCTTGCTAGGAGCAGTGTACCTTGGACCTCTGGATAACTTTCTCACTTCTCAGAGCTGCTTAATGGGAATGAACATTTGGTGGAAACAAGAGCAAGGAGGGGAAGAAGGGAATGGAGCTCTGAGGTATTTCAGTGCACTTTTGCTTGGGAATTTTCAATTCTCAACAACCAATTGAGCCCCTGATAGACACAAAAAATATGAAAAGAAAAAATACAAGTCAACGATCTTAGCTCTAACTTTATGAAACTCCTCTGTGTGTTGGAGAAATCAGTCATAAGTCACTGTATAATTTCAAGTTTTAATCATTAAGGCAAGTGGTGTTTTTTTTAAAGAAAAACAACTTGTGTTTCTACTGGCTTAAAACAAAGCATACTTGGAAAGGAAGAAAAAAGTTTTATAAAAGACCAAAAATGATTTCACAAATTATGTCTTAAATATACACAATGACACCATGAATAACCAAAAATAAATTAAACTGCACTGTATACAAATTTTGCTGTCCTCATCTCTCCTCCCACCCTTCTTCTGCTTCCATGTTCCTCAATTAAGAACTAAGAATATAAATTCTTCCAAAATACTGTGTCTCTACATCTCCCACTAATTATATCCCCAAATGTCTCATCTCTTTTAAGACATTTTGGGGGAGTCTCTTGAATTGCAGGCCGGCACATGAGTTACATAAGCTACAGCTTTGTGGACTGGCTAGGCAGATGCACTGGCTTCTGGGTTATGCCTTTGAGGTCTAGGCTGCCATCTGTTTCTAGACCTCCAGGGGGTTGAGTATTAATATTTTGGCCCAAAACAGTAACAGAATTTTCTCTGGTCTTGGGA
This sequence comes from Graphiurus murinus, assembly GCA_004027655.1. NCBI lineage: Eukaryota > Metazoa > Chordata > Mammalia > Rodentia > Gliridae > Graphiurus > Graphiurus murinus. The sequence goes on from PVLC010012746.1 coordinate 31,453, forward strand.
CTCTGTCATCAGGATTACAAATTGTCCTGGCCCATTTTCCAATGTTACAAGATTTAGAAGATTAAAATATTAACAACAATGAAGACTTCATTTAAAACATGCCAAAAATGTGTCAACTCATGTTGCACCCCTTGGTTTTACAAGCAATTCACTTGACCTTTAACTATTACTACCTTTTTTGCCTGGAAAGATGTGGAGGAAATACGAATGTCCGTGTTTCTGGTCAAAAGGGTGTTACCAAGGGTGGATATCTTTGCTCCTAGAGGTGTATGTATCTGTTAAGAGTTTTGAATGTGGATATTCTAAGAGTGCATAAAGTCTTATAGGCAACTTGGCACAGAACTATCCATTAACCATAGCAGTAAAGGAGGAAGTATTGATTCCTTCTAACATTTCACCTTTCAGTACTAATTGGTTTGTTTAGGAGAAAAGGCAGTATGACACGTGTTGAGAAATGTGACAGTTCATCATAGCGGGCAGAGGTGAGGGCTAGAAGCAGATTTGCCTGTATCAGATTCCAACCCCACCATTTACCATCTGTGTGACTTTGGCCTCGTTGTATATTCTGGCTCTCAGTTTCCTCTTCTTTGAAGCAGGGGCTATAAAATCTACCTCAAAGGCCTAGGAGGAGAATTCACTGAGACAAGATGTGAAGACTGCTCAGCACTGAGTTGGTGTTCCATATCAAACCAAGGAGAGAGAGGCTGCCATGCTTCATCCTCTTTCACTGTCTCTGCTTCTTTTCTTTATCAAGAGTATCTCCCACACTCAAGCCCACACTTTGAGGACGGAAACAGGTTTATCTACCTTTGTATCTGACTAGGTTTGCCCATAGTGGCTCTCAGCATGATAGCTAGAAAAATTATGGGGATATTTACACATATATGAAAAAATATATAAACATATATGAAAATATAGGTGAATGTATATATTTATATATAATATACACAATATAATATATAATATTGCACATATAGTATATATGATATATAATCACATGTAATTGCATGTATTATACATATAATCCATATCTACTTATATAGTATACATCCCCTCTTGCACTGATCTGACAATGCCTAGATGTTTATGTCATACCAGCCCAGATGGGAATCACCAAGACTCCGGCTCCCACAGAACAGTGCTTGACTTTCCTCTTAAGGTGATGTCAGCCTGGAATATCTGGATGTCCTAGTAATTTGAGCAGCCTAGTCACAAAAATCAACACCTGCCCACCAGCCTCAGGCAGGCTAAATTTTGCCTAGTCCAAATTAGAATCTGCCCACCAAGCCAACAAAAATAAAGCCAGGGGACAGCAAACTTCCTCAGAATGAACGCTTACCTGACTGGTTGGTGGTAGCCATTTTCAGTGCTATGTGTGAAACTGAAGCTGGGAACCGTGCTGGTGTGGGACCAGAATGGGAGCATGCATTTTAAACACAAGGATCAGGGTGGAGGCTATGATAGAAGGAAAGGGCCAGTGTCCTGCACAAGCAGAACAAGGGCAATTAAAATTACAGAGAGCTTAGTATTTCCTTATAGCTATCAATAAGGTTCCTTCCCCATCTAAGCCTCTACCTTATATTAGTCCCTTCAAACTAATAGGTACACAGCAGTAAGCTTGTGAGATACAGCCGAGCCAGGCAGACCATCTGCCAGCATGATTCACATACTGGTTTACATTCAGTTGTTCTTTCCTTAGCATGGCAAATGTATCCAACACATCACCTTTGCTCAGATACCATATGGCTGGACCAAAATCAGCAATGTTCCTTGATCCTCAATGACACTCAGGGCTCTTAATCTCCCTGAGCCTCTATCAGGCAACGTTCTTGGGTAAGAATTAGAGAAAGAAGTTAGTAGCAGAAACAGCTGCTGCAGAAATAGCAGTCATGACAGGTGGCCATTGCATGAGCTCACCTTAATGTGAATAAATTCTTAACATGAAAAGGCTATCGAATCCAAATCACTTCAGCACTCTTGTATTGAGTGTCTAGAGGTGTCATTCTAGATGGGTTGTGAGAATCCAGAGCTTCAAAGTTAGAGAAAAATGAATTCAAACTCAGCTTTTGCTATTTATAAACTATGTAATCTTGGTGAAGATTTATTTAACCTCTAAATCTTAGTTGCTTTATTTAAAAATACTCATTATTAAATAATATAATGCATGTTGAGCACATGCAGGCTGTACACAACCTGGCACAGAGTGCTTAACAAATTATTGTTATGAAAAGCACCAGATGGATGATAGCAGGATATAAAGAAGACAAGATGCTCTCTTGGACCTCAAGGAATTTAGTAGAGGATGTTCAAGTACACGTTTTAGTGATGATGATGAATCTGGGAACAAGGCCTGTGCTCTAATGGGATTATTCAGACTGTGTGATAGGAATCCAGGGGATGAGATTCATTCCAATTCAGGGGATTACGCAGGTTTCTCTGGAGGAGATCACATTTGATCTAGGCTTTCAAAGATGGATAGAATGTAAAGAGATGGTAAGGAGGAGAAAAGGCAAATTGGACAAGCAAACACAGAGTAAGTAATGATTCAGCAAGAACTACCATCCTGTGAGGCTGGCATGTGATTGTGGATAGGACCAGAAATGTGGGTTGGTGACATATTAGAAAGCTCTGAATAATCAACTAAAGAATTAGGGCTTTATTCTGTAAGGATGGAGTGAGTATCCCCAATCAAAAAAATCTGAAATCCAAAGCTTTTGAGGGCTGACATGATACCACAATTAGAAAGTTCCATACCATAAAACTTTGTTTCACAATGAAGTACATGGTGGGGTTTTTGCCCAACTTACAGGAGACAAGGCTGAGGGCATACTCATTCTGTAGAAACCGGTGGGCATGGAGCACTTCAAAGGTATGCTCGTCAATGATAAGGAGGTTGTACACCTCCATGTCTTCTCCAAAGGAGGTCTGATGAGGAGCGGTGCTACTGGAGAACAACTTGCTGGAACTAATGCTACTGGACAGAGACTGGGTGCTGGCATTGAGCCTCAGGGCAGTTGTGCCTCCACTCGTGTCTTAGACTTCAATGCAGCTAAAGAGGACCCCAAAGCATTGGGACATTTCCTGATAGCAGATCTTCCTGGGAGACTCATAGAGGGGAATGGTGTGAATTTGCAGCTGCTGGATCTCGTCGATAGTGCCAATGGCTTGAGGGTGCTGTTGCTGGCCAGAGCCAGGCTATCAGGGTAGCCATCTGAGTTGAGGGGACACATATAGTTCACTTCCTTGAGGTTGACATTGGAGAAGACTAATTTGTGGTTGCTTCTGTAGATGACAGTGGAACGGTCAGAGCAAGCAAAGGCATTGGTGGTAGAAAGAGCAGAAAGTCCTCAATACAGTGGGCTGGGTGCCCCAAGTCACCTTCTTCCAGTCACTCAACAAGCCTGTCTGAATGTTGAGCCCAAAGTAGAAAAGGGTCCCATCTCCTATTCCAAATTATTAAAAATAATGTATAAAACTGCCTTTGGGCTATGTGTAATATATGAAACATAAATGAATTGTGCATTCAGAGTTAGGTCCCATCCTCAAGATATCTCATTAGGTATATGTAAATATTCTAAAAATCCCCCAAACCTGAAACCTAATTAATACACTTCTGCTCTCAAGCATTTCAGATTTAAAAAAAAAAAAAAAAAAAAAAAAAAAAAAAAAAAAAAAAAAAAAAACCCTTCATCCTGTAGAAAGCTGTCAACCATTTCAAGTTAAGGAAATTATCTGTCCAGATGAGATGAGAGGGGAGAAAATTCTTCTTTGGTTCCAGTATGTTAAGAATAACTGCGGAATTGAATAGGTTTGTCCACAACACAGCAAGAAAGTTTCCTAGAGGGAGAAACCCTGACCTCCGTATATAATAGCTGTAATAGCTGGAACATCCAGTCCTATTTCCCGGCCTTTAGAAAGGTTATTAAGCAACAGACAAGATCCTAAGGGGCAGTGGAGTGAGCAGCTGAGATTCACAGGGTTAATAGTCAGCCCTACACTTCCAGGCAATCCCAGGGTAGGTCTTCCAAGCCCAAGGTAAGCAGAGTTTTGAGGAAGCAATGGGATCCAATCAGGGCAAAGGGAAAGTCATGTAGTCCTTACAGGTTTACATTCTTTGAGGAGTCTGCAAAGCCCTCTTCACAATGCAGCCAGTTCCAGTGGCAATCCCCAGCACACAGCAGTCCTGAGCTCACAGCACAGATGGTCAAGTATGGGGAAGGAGAGGAAGGAGGACAAGTCACACAGTGCTGGACTACTGGAGGACAGGGGGGGAATAGTTATGATTCTGGTAGTTTCTTCTATCAGAGCAGCCGGAGGTACAAAAGAACAAATTACTATGATTTCCCTTCTCCTGAAGTTTCTGCCCCAACCAAGTACAAAGCAGAGATTATCTGGTGATTTTGGAGTAAGACTGAGCTGTGGCATCCTCAGGCCAGTCCTAGAGATACACAATGGATTCAGCTACGAAGTCTTAGCAAGGGGGAATTGTAGCTATGTGAGTCTCCAAGTCATTATCAGCCACTGTTGTCACAGGTAATGATAATGATTATAGTGCTAATATAAGATTTCTTGAGTTATCTGCTCAGTGAACAATAAAACCCATTTTTCCAAGAGCTACGTTGACCGTCTGCATTAATTTTCTAGGGCTACTGCAACAAAATACCACAGATCAGTGTCCTAAACAGAATAATTTATTTTCTGATAGTCTGGAGTTTGGCACAGTTGGGTTCTTCTAAGATCTCTCTTCTTATTTTGTACTCACATGGTCAAAACATGAATGCACATGTTTTGTCCCTGGTTTCTCTCTGTGTGTTCTAATTTCCTCTTCTTTCTTATAAGACAGACTGGATTAAAGCCCACCACCCTAAGGGCTATGTTTTTGTTGTCATTTGTTTTTTAATTTAACTTTTTTTTTTTTTGGTACTTGGGATTGAGCCCAGGGGCATTCAACCTCCAAGCTACAACCCCAATCTTTTTTTTTTTTTATTTTTTATTTTGAAAAAGGGTCTAAGTTGCTGAGGCTGGCCTCGAACCTGCAATCATCATGCCTCAACCTCCCAAGTGTAAAATTACAGTCCACCACATGGTGTGCCACCATGCCTGGCCCTAGAGAATTCACTTTAACTTAACCACTTCTTCAAAGCCAAATATAGTCATAGTCTGAGGCACTGGGTGTGAATTTTGGAGGAACATTATTCGGCCCATACTATCTTAGCTGGTAGATCCTCCTACCAACTTTGAATCAATTAACTCTCACCCAGCTTCAAAGTACAGTTGATTGGTTTGAGGTGAACACTTACCCACACAAGGCAAAATAGAATCTCTCTCCTGGGAATTTGGAGTTAGGGTTAGAGATGGTTCATTAGTTTGATCCCTTGCTCTAAGGAGCTGTAAATATGGAGTTTCCTACATGCCAGGTAATCCAGACAGAGAAAACAGCCAGAAGATCGATCAAGGAGGAAGCAGAGGAGAAGGAGGGGGCAAAGACAACTAGGCCAAAAAGGCAAAACTCAGGAGTAAGATTGGGGGGGAGATGTTGATATTTTCAGTGACTCTGAGGCTTCTGTTAGAACTCTCTTAAAAGGTCCTTTGGCCCTCATGTTCTGTGAGATCTGCCTGCTATGGGTAAGGGAAGCAACTGAAAGCTGGTAGTGAGGATAAAGATGATATGATGATGATATCAATAAGGAAGTCACACACAGGAGTTGCTAGGCCACCTCTCCTCACCTTCAGGATCAGTAGAGTAATCACTCCTCTGCTTTCTACTTGCCCATCACCTGGGACCAAAACATCTTAACATCTCTCAGCAGACTCTTTTAGCATTTTTCTACCCCACTGTCAAGATATTATTCTTCCCAATACACAATCATATCTCTACTGAATTCAGTTAAACTAACTTATTCTAGTTGTTTTCACTCACAGGCAGGCAGGAAACTGCTTTATACTTTCACCATGGAAATACATCTTGCATCTGAGGAGTAATAGAACTAAATTCTCCCCTTCCAATCTACAGGCCAATCAATTCAACACTCCTGCTTAGCCTTTCCACAGATGAAATAATTTTTTCATTCTTTCAAGCTCTCTTCCCAGATTTTTCACATCCATCATGAGGGTCACTGCCTGCATCTGGACTCCTCTGTAATGAGGGTCAGAGCAAAGTTGGGTGCAAAAGAAAGATGGTTTCCTGCCACTGTTTATCATATTCTTCATCTTGCCATTTATGGATTCTGTTGTTTTTTTTCTTTTCTTCACCACAATACTGTCCACACTAGCTATTCACATTAAACTTACCTTAAACTATGACATCCCGGTCTTTTTCAGTTCTAACTAAACTAAATCCATTTTACATGGTTTCTTTGTTCCTTTTCTCTTTACAATAAAGCATTTCCTTTAGGTCTTTTATTCCTTCTTTTCATTTAAAAACTTTTATAGAATCAAAAAATTTAGAACCGTAAAGTGAGATGTTTAGAGTGTTGTAGTCTGGAGCAGTGACTGGCAGATATGGACCAAATAGTGCCACAGATGTACTTACTGTGACAGGTGATTTTTAAGTGTGTTTAAGGCTGTAATATCTTTTTTTTTTTTTAACAGGGTCTCACTAGATTGATATCTTTTGATTAGACTGGCATATGCAATCCAGTTGCCACAGACCAGATTCTTACTTTGTGTCTTATACTCTTTTTCCAGGCCTCTAATGATATTTAAGTTTAAACTCCCCAATCCCGCAAGCTCAGATGAACGAAGGGTGGGAGCTGGAGGGAAATGACTGCCACTTACTACAGGGCTGAGGCTCAACTTGGAGCTCAGCTCCACCCAGCCCAGTTCTCCACTCTTATGGCAGGAAAAAGAAGAATTAATAATGAAGAGTTTTAGATACTTCAAATGATATTTCTGAAGATGATTTCTCTGATAATGACCATAAAAAAAGCTCAATCGTATTTGAAATGTTAAAAAGTGGTTGAACCTTCGGCCATTTCCATCGTTCTTGCCAGACAAAAGCCATGAGTTCTATTTCCATCTCTGAACAATATCTCCAACCTGGAGGTCCCAAACAATCTTAAAAGTGCTTTATCTGATTTTTAACAAATCATAATAGATTTAGCAGAGATCTCACAGGCCTCTAATGCTATTCATCTTTGCTATCACTCTAGAGAAAGAATGACTTTAAAGCATAGGCAGCTAACAGCCATTTGCAGTTTAGAAGGCTTGCATCTGAAATATAATTCTAATAGCATTAGCAAAAAAATTGATTAACTTGAGAGAGCCAGCCACACTGCTATGGTTTGTGTGCATTCTTGGGAGTGCTATCTTTGACATGTTTATCAGGGTTGCTTACCACCAGCAAACCACATGCCTTCTGACTGTAGGCTCTAATAATCCAATGATGCCAATTATATAACCAAACTATATAAAACAAGGGAGACCAAAGCCCAATGAACGACGGATGGAAGTGTTAGATTTCCTCTCTACAATATAGAAATAATTTCCATATTCCACAACACACCACTGCTCCTGCTATTGGCCCCATTTCCTTTCCACTGGTTGTAGCCAACTCAAAGGGAGCCCAGTGAAAGGAGACCGAACAATGAAGAAGGAAGTGAATATTTTAATCATTTTGTCTATATCATATAATAAAAGGCATTCTATCTTTCATAGATAATCGTGGCATAATCTTTCATATTATTTAAAACATATTTTATATACTAAGCCAATTGCTTTTACTGAGTATATGAATCTCAGACCTAGAATTAACACAGGCTGTTTTATAGGTTAGACATCCTTTCTTTGATATTGTAATTGGCGTATAATAGTAAGTATTTATGAAGCTACAAGCTGTTTAAGCTGATTCTAACCAGAAAGAAAAGATAGAAGGTGAAGATTTATAAATTTGTTAACAAGTCCAGAAATAGCCTGAGGGTAAGTAAAGCTGTTGTCCACAAGAGCAATTGTACTCTAGGAGCATAGTTATTTGATACCAAGGATTGACCTAAAGCCACAGTGGAGGGCCCTCTTTTGTTCCCTGCCATAAAATCTTCCCCTGCGTCTGCCTTTCATATTTCATTTCATTCAATAATATTTATTACACGCATACTGTGACATTATACATTCTTGTTTCAAACTCACTTTTCTATCTTTCTTTTACTCTCTTTCTTCCTTTTCATTGTTTTATCTTCTTTCTGGTACCTGCCCAGAGTTCCTCAAATCCATAACGTCCCACAGTGAAGCATTTTGGGCCCTAAACACTTGACCCTGATACTATGCTAGCCCTGCCTGCCTCTTCACTTTTGATAGTGATCACTTATGAATGTGCTTTAGGGTCAGAAAGCCAGGGTTTGAAGCTCTACTGCCACTAGCTATTTGCACTTCAACAAGTTGCTTACAATGTCTGTGTGTCAATCTCTTCCTTTAAAAAATGGGATACTAAGGAAACCTGCTTCACAGTGTTTGTGTAAAAATTAAATAAGAACAGGTCTCTAGATTATTTATAAGAATGACTGCTGCAGAGTAAGTATTTAATAAATGAATTACTAGAAGTAATACTAAAATAAAATAATGATTTTGGGATTTCTTATTTCCATTTGTATAAATCTAAAAAGTATTTAAGCTAAAAGTTACTATGCTGAAGATTCAAAAATTCAAGGTTTATGATGATTTAAATGCTATGCATTTAGTTGCTAAAGGAAGCATCATGATACTTTTTTGCTCATAGGGTCATGCCCAAAGTGGTAATCTCCATGCTGTTATACATGACAGCAATTTATTAAATATATCCTAATCACTAGGTCAAGACCACAACCACATCATCCAAGGAAATTTGTGTGCGTGTGTGTGTTTATGCACACGTCTGCATGCACTAGGAATTGAACCTAGGAACTCTCTACCTCTGAGATACAACCTTAGCTCTTTGTTTTTAATTTTTTTACTTTGAAACAAGTCTCGCTAAGTTGCTGAACCTGGCCTTGAACCTTCAATCCTCCTGTCTCAGCTTCTCAGTACTGATTACAGGCATGCACTACTGCTTCTAGCTCCAAGTGAATTTTTAAAGTAGAGATGGATTCCTAATCTATGTATAAAGCAAGAATTTCTGAGCACCCAGTATATAATAGAATTTTGTAGGAAACAAAGAGAAAGATACAAGCAGGACATAAATTGTGTGTAATACTCCACAAGATGGTTAGGGTTTCACTGAGAAGTTGGGCTAATACTCTAGTCTTAAGATCTCACCATCTCCTTTCTTCCCTTCTTTGATAGCTTACAATTGTTCTTCTTGTCAAACTTTCTTTCAGTTCAATTTCCATAGGGCTTCCGATCCAATTTTTTGCTGTCTAAAATCTTTCCCACTGCCTCCAGAACAATTTCTACTTCCTATAGCATTGATGCAAGGTCCTTCCTGTCTACTGATTCTCTCTTCCTTGCTCGTCCCTTCTCACCCTTCATGTACTCCAGGCAATCTTTTTACCAGTTCATGAGCGTGGCTTGTCTTTACGTGCTGGATATTCTACTTGGGGCATGGCTTTCTCCTCATATCCTTGCAAACCCTTGCTCACAGTATGAACTCCTCTGAGATAATTCTCCTGTTTGTCTCAGCCACATCATATATTAATGATGAACTTATATGGCTGGATCCTTTACTAGAGTGCCAGGTCTTCACTAGTAGAATATATCTCCATTTTATATTCCCTGTAATTACCATGATCTCTACCATGATGGGTTGGATAATCAGTATATATCCATTGAATGAATTAATGTACAAAGTTAGTTTATAACTTGCATATTAAATTGCAAAATGCCCTGTGAGTTACAGCATGGTTCCTGCTACATTATCTTAATGAAATAGTACAAAGTAATCTGTGCCCTACAAAATGGTACAACTGGCAAGTTCAAATTTAGCATCAGCATTCAGGGCAGGTTGCAAAAATGTGGGAGAAGAGATATATAGAGTGAAAACTTGAACGGTGACAGTTAAACAGAGATGTTTTGTGCTGCCAGATACAAAATATTTATATTTTTGCAAAGGAGTAACTGGCTAGATTGAGATCAGGAGATTTACCTCCTCCAAATTTTCCAGAATGTGACTATACTCCTCAATTCAATATTCTTCCCTGAAGGAAAGGGAGATGAAAAACTCTTCTTGTAATAATGCAAACATGTGCACAGGTCATATCTGAGTGCAGCAGAATTGTTCCATTAGGTAACCACAGTCACTAGGGTCACCTGGTTTAGAAGCAATGCAGTTGTATTGATCATGAAAAATCTATATTGATTCCTAAGATAGCCAGCCATGAATGATTACTGATTAATTTTTCTGGGCTGCAATCCCTTCATTTCTTGATATGCAATAAAATTTAATTTTGCATTGTAATACCAGCATTATAAATTTCTTATTTTTCTTATAAGACAGATTAATGAACTTTTTTGATAAAATGAAATTCTAGTTTTCTGTTATGTTGTAAATTTATTTCCTTTCCATTTAGTTTCTCTCCTTACCCTCTTTTATTTATTTCTAGTATTATAATCATCCACATACTATATATTATCCAAAAGGGTAGCCCAAGGAATATGGCTGTAAAAACTGAAAAAAAAGCTTCAACTTCTCAATATTTGAGAAGTTGAAAATATAATGGGACATTTTATTTTTCAGTAGAGGAGTCTAGAAAATCAGATAACCCATTGAAATGGGAATGCCTTGGTCCAAGGCCATGGATTGGTTAAAGATGAGGGAATTCCTATTTGAGTACAGGTTTTCCTTTCCATAAAGGGTCACTTTCCATAAAGATGTTGATATATCCTAACAGCATGTTAGGATGGCTCTATAATGTAGTGGTTACTACCAGCCATGTGACTTTAATCAACTCGTTGAACCTCTTACTAATAATAAAACGAAGATAATAGTAGTAATAGCATTGTCAGTGTCAGAGGCTATAAGGATTACATTATATATATGTGAGATGCTTAACACACCAAGTTTTGGTTCTTATTTTTTATCACTTTTGCCTATACTTAAAATAAAACAACACCAAAATTCCTTCTATAAAAAAATACTTTCCAGCAAGCACTGTATGGGGTGAATAAAAATCTCCAAACTCCCTTGTTTTCCTGGTAAGTTTTCATCTCATACCTCCTATGCCTTCTGGCTCCTGGCCTATGGTTCCCTTGGCCTCCCCAGTGGTATCCAGAGAAATGGGTGAAGACATCTTCTCCAGGCTGTCTTCTTGCTAAATAATCGCCAGAAATAGGATTCTCCTTTAACTTTGTACTCCTTTAGAGGAAGCAAACAAAATCCAGTCACTCACCCCTCACATACACTGACTTTCACTGAACCAATAACTAGCCCCAAAGGACACAGCCTTGGCCTTCAAAAGAAGCCAGTGGAGGTCTCAAAGTAGACTCACACAAGTACACATCTCTCTAAGATCTAATTGTCCTAACACAGTGAAAGATTTGGGTGAAGATACCTTCATATTAGAAAAAAAAGTTATATTAGATACTTGATATAGAGGAACTTGGACTTTTTACCCAGTCTCCAGCTTCATTGATTAGAACAGCCCTCCAAAGCATAACCAGCAATATTGTCCCCCAAATACAGAGAAATAGCTGACTTGTTTCTGCAATTATAAGTGTATGTCTGAGTACTTTCTTTCACACAGTACACAAAAAACTAAAGTGATAAAATCAATGGTGGATGTGACCAATTTTCCTTCCAAGCCTAGAGGGCAAGCTTGCACAGTTAAGCAGGTGGCAAAAGAAAAGTGAAATCTAAATGGAGTGCCCATTTATACTTACAATGGTAAAATAGAGCATAAAATGTTAAAACAAGGAGGAATTTAAGTCTGTGTGGTCACCATTACTGATGGCAGAAGGAAGTTAAAAACCCTCTGAGAAAGATAGAAAAGAGAGGGTATATTTCACATCAGTGGGACCTCTTTCTTTCCCTACATAAACAGTTTGTCAAACTACGTTTATGTAGGTCATCAGGTGTTACTCTAATAGAGCAATATGGTCATCAAAGCAGGGTAGAGCCTTACAATGAACAGCAAAATGGCCTTGCTTCCCTTCTTGTTCTTCCTCAGGCGAAGGACTGAAAAAGGTCTTGAAGAATCATGCCAAAGTGTTAGTGGACCACTGTCTAGAACTCTTGGTAACACAATAGCTCAGGGATAGGCAAATAATAACAATAGTAATAATAATACACTTCTGTATTTT
>PVLC010012747.1:0-44386 GCA_004027655.1 Graphiurus murinus
GGTAGAGCTGTCGAGAGTTCCAATAAAACTACTTTGATCAGTGTTTGAATTATGCATTTTACACCTGAGATGGAGTCCTCCAAACCAGGTGGGTTTCAGATGGTAGAAAGCGGAGGCCCAGGCAGTATGGTGGAGTTGGCTGGTTCCTCTAATAGTCTCAGGAGCTGATTAACTTGGACTTCAAAGTATCCATTGTGATGCTTCCCCCCTTATGTTTATAATCAATAAGCAATGTTTTGAACATGCAGCTTATTAAAACCAATGAATCTTTCGCTGCCCTTTTCTTAGATCAGAATTTTTTAAAAGGGTGACATTGGAGTATGAAACATCTAAGTAATTTCTCTTCTAGAAAATATAGATGAAACATACTACCAAATGAAATTGAGATTAAAAGAAAAGAATAAAAAAACATTGAAAGCACAGGTGAACTGTTCAGTGCTTCTGACCCAGAGAAGAAAATGAAGAAAGCTATTAGCCCCACAGGCTCCCGACAGATGCTTGGATGCTTTGGAGAAGAGCTCTGTCTAGAGTGGTTTGTAAAAGCACTTTTATAATACTTTTGAGTCCAGATTTTATATGAAAAAGTCACCTAAAAAATTTAAATGGAAACATAGATAATACTTTCCTCCACAATTTTAAGGTAGTGTTTTCATTTTCTCTCAATTTTTTTTCTTTCAAATCTTTCCATTTTCTACCTAGTTTTTATTTGATCGTTTTCAGTTCCTAGGGGCTATGAAATATCAGATTGCTCTCCGAGGTCTCATATTTATATTTCTCTTACCTGCCTGACTTATTCTATCTCCATTTTACTACTGAATTGTTACAGAGTACGGAAGCCAAGTGGTAGTCCCTGGGAAAAGAAGAGCTGCAAAATGTGATCGGTGCATTTGTATTCATGTAATGACACTGCCTGGGCTCCTGGGGATTTGGACAAACGTGGAATGATGTGCTTCCGCCACTGTACCACCACACAGAGTCCTATCACTGCCCTGAGAACTCTCTGTGCTCCAGCTGAGCACCCTGCCCTCCCCTCGCCCCCGACAACCAATGACGACCTAACTGTTTCCATAGCTTTGCCTTCTCCAGAAAGTCATGTAGATGGAATTGTACAGTCTGTAGCCTTTCCAGATTGGCCTCTCTCCCTTCGTAATAGGAATTTAAGTTTCCTTCATGTCTTTTCATGGCTTGATAGCTCGTTTTTTTTGTTGTTGGTGGTGGTTTTTGTTTTTGTCTTGGTGATTGAACCCAGGGGTATTCTACCTCTGAGCTACATTCCTGGTCCTTTTTATTTTTTATTTTGAACCAGGGTCTCACTAAGTTGCTGAAGCTGGCCTTGAACCTGTGATCTTCCTGTCTCAGTCTCCCAAGCACTGGGACTACAAGTATGGGCCACCATGCCTGGCTAGGTCATTTGATTTTAATGTTGAATGATATCCCATTATCTGGATGTGCAACAGTTTGCCCATTCACCTACTGAAAGACATCTTGGCTGCTTCCAAGTTCAGGCAGTTAAGACTAAAGCTGCTATAAATAGTCACATGCAGGTTTGGGGGGTTTGCTATCTAAAAAAAAAAAAAAAAATTAGCCGAATATTCACATGCAGGTTTGGGGGGTTTGCTATCTAAAAAAAAAAAAAAAAAATTAGCCGATTGTGGCGGCACTCACCTGTAATCCCACTACTTGAGAGAGGCTTGAGGCCAGCCTCAGCAACTTAGTAAGACCCTGCTTGCTCTGAGTTTTTCAAAGGTGTCTGTACAAGTCTCCAGCTAGAGTTGTAACTAATTGACTTTTCTGTTACAATTTTGAGTTGATGCTTTGAATATTTTGCAGCTATATTTGCAGGTGGAGACTATGCAAGCTATTTCTTCTAGTCTACGACTTCCCTGGTTATAACAGTATTGTATCTCCTATCAACAGCTTGTTGGTCTTTTGGCACAAGTCCTCCAGAGTGACCAGTGGCTGCACAGTTAACACTGCGTGTGACTCTTACTGCAGGGCCTGTGGGAGCATCCTCCCTCCGGGGCCAGGACCTCTAGACCCACAGAGCCCAGCGTTATGGGGGATCCGAAGAACAAATACCAGGAGTGAGTCCCTGGGACTGAGAGGGACTCAGCACCGTAAGATAGCCGTTGTTTTAAGGTATATACTGCATCCTGAAAAAATAGTGCCTTAAACAGCCACAAAATACACCTCCCATGCCCCAACTACGTGGAGTTTAACTGGAGAAAAGCCTCAGCTGCAGAGCCATGAGGTCACTGCCACACATACAGCAGGACACTTTCTTTGTTGCCCACGTGCACTGCCCGAGCCTGCACTACAACCACACACTCTGGTGGCAGTACAGGCAACACGAAGATCAGTTCACTGCGAGCCCCCTCCTGTGGGTCCATCCACATGAACCTCTTGTCTGGGATCTTGCAGTCCACTTGTTTTCAGGGCCTTGTTCAACTGGACTTGCCATTGACCACTGCCCATGCCAGCTCCTTCCCTTTCCAAAGTGGGTGTCGGCAATGCTGCCCACAATCTGCCCACCTGGAGGATTTCTCCTCACCACCATCCTTCAGGCCTCTCCTTCCCCAGACAGGCTGGAGTGCAGGAAGAGTCTGCTTTGAGTAGACTCCAGCATACTGAGTGGACCCACCCATGAGCCAACAGTGCTTCCTCCTCAGCTTCTGGACACAGGGAACCCCCAGGTTGCCACAGTCTAGGAAGAGCCTTGCTATACTTTTGGGGGGACTGCACCTGTTCATGACGCCCACTTTGTGGACCTCCTCAAGCCCCATCCCACATGTGCCGTTTCTATCTCAGGATGGACTGTGGTGGGGTCTAGTTGGCACTCTGTTCAAGGTGAGCAGTTGTGGTCATCTATCCACTTGATGTCCCCCTGCTGTGATCCCCCCACACACACACATAAAAGCCCAATGACAACAACACAGAGGAAGGAAATTTTTTACTCATAGTTTTTGAAATTTCCAGTGTTCAGTCAATGATAGGCCAGGTCAGCCAAGTTCAGGACATGGCAGTAGAAGGCAGAGAGACAGAGACAGAGAGAAAGAGAGAGAGAGGACACTCATGGAGTCCATGGACACATGCACAGCCCCCAAGACCACACCCCTGTGACCCCGTGACCCACCTCATCTGGCCACACTCTACCTGCCTAAGTTACCACGCAATGCATTCATTACAATGATTGGATGAGGCTGAATGATGAGATTAAGCACTTATAATTCAACCATATCACCTGTGAAGATAAATCAACACAGGAGCGCTTGACGGGACATTCTGTATTCAAACCGTAACACCCACACACCCCCTCCCCTGATAGTCAGTCTCTGCTGGGGCCCGGGAGCTCATCAGAGTTGCTTTTGGATGGTGTGTTTACTTCCAGGCTGCAGATAGTAAAGACTCTTATACAGACGGATCTGGAGTCCTAGGGATCTGCCACAGGTTGAATTGTGTCCTGCCCCCAAAGTGTATACATGGAGTCCTAACCCCAGTACCTCGGAATGTTACTTTATTTGGAATTAGAGTCTTTGCAGATGTATTTAGTTAAGACATGGTCTCCTGGAGTAGAGAGGTTTTCTAATCCAATATAATTATATCTCTATACAAAAGGGAAAGTTGAGCCGGGCATGGTAGCACACGCTTGTAATCCCAGCATTTGGGAAGCTGAGACCGGAGGATCTGGGTTCGTGGCCAGCCTCAGCTACCTAGTGAGGCCCTCCACAACTTAGTGAGAACCCTGTTTCAAATAAAGAATAAAAAAAAAAAAAATAGGGCTGGGGGATATAGCTCGGAGGTAGAATGCCCCTGAATTCAATCCCCAGTACTGAAAAAAAAAAAAAAAAAAGGGAAATTTGAACACAGACATGCACACAGGGAGACTCCATGTGAAGATGAAAGTAGAGACCAAGGAATGCCAAAGCTGGCCAGAAAACACCAGAAGCCAGGGGAAACAGATCCCCCCTCATGTCCCTCACAAGGAATCAGCCGTGACCTTCTATCTCCCACAACTAAGAGATGAGACATTCCTGTTGTGTAAGCAAACAGCTGTGGTACTCCCTAGCAAAAGGACACAAGTCCATGTGTGATGTCCCCCTGGTGCCTGTCAGAGACTCCACAGGCATCACAACAGGGGTCTAGGACCATGGAGTCGGCCAGGTCCTGGGGGGCGAGTGACTCAAGGGAAGGGACGGAACCTCCAGGCCATGTCTGAGCCACAGAATCGTCAACTAGTATTCACAGTTTAGAACACACAAAACCTTTTTTTTTTTTTTTTTTTAATTTTAAGAGAAGGGTATTTTGCTATTATTATTCAAGAGAAAAAGTCACATTCGTTTCTAATATAGAGAACCACAGAGAGTGATGGTTTTCTATTAGGCTTACTGAATGCTAGTCAGTCTCTCCCGTCTCCCTCCTCCCCTCCCTCCCTCCCTTCCTTCTTTTCTTTCTTTTTTTGTTTTATAGAAACACCATAAAGGGAAGTGTACCTGCATGCTCTGCGGTTCACCTTTGAAATTCATGAACTCCTAGGAAACCCGGGCACACCGCTGCCTTCAGTGTTTACGCCGCACTATGGAGAAGGGAGCTTCTACTTCCCATTCGGACTCTAGGGTGTCGGGATTTGCCTTCTGAAGCCCTGAACCTTTTATCTGCCTTGTTTTCCAGGACACCTCTGAGCTGTGCTCATCCTGATTCCTGTCCACGCGTTGTCAGCTTGTTTGGAGGAGCTCTGAAAGCCTGTCACCTGCTGAGCTGAGGCCTGGGCTCACCAAACTCAATATTTCCAGCTCTTCCTTTGCCCCGAGTATGCTTAAAAGGGCTTTCTAGGGTACAACCCTTTTAATGTGGGTGAGTACTGGTAGCGAAAACGGCTTTCATCATTTATCCTTCAGTGCAGAGTTAAAAAGGAAGCAGAGTCGTACTCTATTTTAGCCTCACCAGATCCTTTTTTAGATGGGATAATTTTATTAAAAGTCCTGAAGAGAAATGCAATGACCAGAAACTATAACTCAGATGTAGTAGTGCAGGCAGGTTTCCTTGCCTTTGTTAATTTTAATTACTTTAGTTCTTTTTTATGCTTTTAGTGGTGCACTGTAATTATACATGATAGAGTAATTACCTTTGTTCTTTCTTAATACTGTGTTTTTTAGTCCTTGAGCCTTGATGGTGCGTACTCCTTTAATATGAAGAGGAAGGAAATCAAGACGCACCTTCTTACCATATATCTAGAGTCTGACACAGCTCCTCAGACACAGAAGGTGCTCAGCAAATATCTGCAGATAGAATATAGAATGAAAAAATCGACTCGAGACAACCTTCAGGGAGTTGGAGAAGTACTGCTAATTGAAGAGCTCTGTGTTTCTCAGCTGTTAGCCTTATTTCTCTAATCTGTGAAACAAATAGGTTGGATTGGGTGATGACATTGTTCAAATTTGGTATTTTCTTGTGTAGGGACAGGTCTTTCTCAATATGTTGTTGCTCTGTAAAACCTTTTTGAAATTATTTTTTTAAAGAGCTTTTTGATACAGCTCTGAAACTGCCCTTAATGCAGCACTAGATTTAAAAAGTCTTACACTTGAGACTACATTCTGGACAAAGTATCTTTCCGAAGTTTATATGTAGATTAAGTTTTTAATATATTTTTATATTATACTTTATAATATGTACTTACGTATTTAATTTTATAAATACATTCGTAATATATTTTCTTAGAAACGAAACAGAGACCATCTAGCAGAAGGTTAGGAGTTTGACTTTGACTTTCAAGACTATGTTTTTCGTTGAGCTTAGGGACGGAATACATACAAAGATGGTATTGAGCTCACTGGTTAATAAAGTTTTTACACATTTAGTTCATTTTTTAAGAAACAGGGTGCTTCAACCAGCCTGTGCTTCCGGAAGATTAAACAGAGAACTTTATCAACAGACAAGCAGGCCCTTCCCTGCCGGAGTGATCCTCAGGCCAGCTTGGATGGATTCTGTTCTGCTTCCAGACACCCTACACCCCGGGAGGCCTGCAGGGACTGTCCCGGGGTCTAGAACACCAGGCTCTGCGGGTGCTGGGGGGAAGTTTGAAAGACATGGCTGCCTGCAGCCCAACAGGAGGGCTCACCCTGCTTATTCTGGAGTAGTCTACTTGGGAGTGTCAGGCCACGGAGCTCCAGAGGGTCCGCCAGGTACCCACAGGGGTCCAAGCTCTGGAGCTGCCGGACCTGAGGTCTTGGGGTCCTCCCGCGGGATCGGAGGTCTCAAGGCACCTCCGCTGGGTATGAGGTAAGGTCTCGGGGTACTTCTGCAGGGTCTGTCTCTGGAGTCCCCACTCAGTCTTAAGTCTTGGGGACACTCTCCCCCATGCACACACGGGATCGGAAGTCTTAGGGTCCTCCGAGGTGATCAAAGGTCTCAGGGTGTGCCCTCAGGGTATGAGGTCTCGGGGTGCCTCCGCAGGATCTAAGGTCTTGGGGTCCCCCGGGGGGATGTGACATTTCGGGATCCCCACCCTGAGGATTCAGGGTGCTTCTGCAAGGTCTAAAGTCTTGGGGTCCCCTGGGGGTCTGACCTTTCGGGGTCCCCCGCGGGGTCTGAGGTGTCGGGGCCCTCTACAGGGTCTGTTTAAGGGTCTCGAGTTCTCCCCGCAGGATCTGAGGTCTCAGGGTAGTCTCGCGCGATCAAAAGTCTCGTGGTGTATCCGCAGTGTCTGAGGTCTCGGGGGTCCCCCCGCGAGATTCGAGGTTTCAGGATGCCTCCGCGGGTGTCTTGAGATCTCGGGGTCCCCCATCTGAGCCCAAGTCTCGCAGGGCGCCGCCGTCCCCAGCGGCCACTCCGCACGCGGCCCACCAATGTCACTAGCAGTGAGACCACGTGGTGCCGGGTGGAGGGAAAGTCCAGGGTCAAAGGTCTCCCTAAAGTCACACTCCGAGGTCCCTCCGAGCCTGCTGGGCAGGGACAGTGCGTCCAGCCGCCGCCAGGGGAGCCCAGCGAAGGCCTGGACTCTTCCAAGCCACCTCAGGGCAACACACGGGTCACGTGCTCCGGGGTGGGGCTAGTGCCCGGGCGGGCGGGGCGTGTGGGCGTGGCCTCGGGAAAGCCCGCCCCGCCGCGGAGGCGCGCGCTCGGCTCCTCCCCCTGCTCCCACCCCGCGCATGCGCAGTGCCGCCCGCGCGTTCCCTCGCTCGCGCGCTTCCGCCAGTCCCGCTGCTGTCGCGCGTCATGGCGGCCCCCGGAGCCGAGAGGGGCGCTCTCCTGAAAGGTGAGGGGTCTCGATCCCCGGCTTGGAGCCGCCCGGCGCTGCCGTGGGTGGATCTAAGGACGGTGCCAAGTCGCGTGCGCGCTCGGGGGCCGACGGGGACAGCGCCCCCCTACCCCCTTGCCCCGGCCGGCTGCCAGCCCCACCTCCTCCGCTCTCCCCTCCTCTGTCCCGCTCCACCCCCGCTACTCTCCTCTCCAGTCCTCGACTGTCCCATTTCCACCTCCTGCGTGTCCCACCCGCTGTTCCCCACCCCGGCTGCCGGTCCCCTCCACTTTGTCTTCACCCCCGGTACCTTCCTCTTCCCCCACTCCCGCGATTGTCGCGTCTCTACCTCCTGCACGTCCCGGTCCGGCTGCCGGTTCCCGCACCTCCTCCGTCCCCTTCCGTTTCCCCTGCCGCCCTCCACCCCGTTACCCTCCTCTCCATCCCCGAGTGTCCCCCTGCGCGTGGCCCTCACCAGCCCGCGCTCCAGGAGGACATTGCCCGGGAATCCCCAGCTGGCCGCGTGAACCCTAAAGGCCACCTGCACCCCAGAGGTTGCGGCTTGGGGAGGCAGCAGAAGGGAGGATTGGGGGGGATGTCAGCCTTCCTAGACAGCCTCATGCCTCTGAATGGCCGGGAGAATCCAGGGATGTGGGCAGATGTGGGCTGGGGAAAAACAGCTGCATCTCCTCCCACGTGTCCGTGCTTATTGCTGTAATAGTGGGGACAGAGTGGACACTCCCTGTGTCCAGCCCGGGGCTGCCGCTGGCTCCTGGGGTTCTGTCTCCTTTTGCTGGCCTGGCAGAGGCTAAGGCTTGGGGAGTTCAGGTTCCTCTGTCCTGGCCTGAATCTGCTGCTCCGGTCCTGCTAGCTACTTACTTGCAAGAACTGAGGATTGCCATGATGGACAGATGGTTGGACAGTTTGACATGGGAGAAAAGGGATCTTTATAGAGGCTTGAAGTAGTATCAAAACCTTATATTCAAAAGAAAGACGATCTGTTTTTCATGAACTCTGTAATCAGATGTGACTATTTTCCTAATACTACATCATTTTCTTGAATTAATTTTTGCTTCGCCCAGTTGTATACCAATGACACACCTGGAGAATTCTTAGAAAACATCAGGTTCTAGAAGATAACAGCAGTCCATAAATTAGGCTCCATGCCCACGCCAAATCTGGTTTTTGTAAGTCTGCAAGCTAAGATTTTTTTTTTCTGTATTTTTAAGTGGTTAAAAGAAAAAAAAAAATAGAATGACAAATGAAAATTTTATCAAATATCAAATTTGCTTCTCAATAATAAAGTTTTATTAGAACACAGTAGCTTATTAACATAGTGCCTGTGGTTATGTTTTTGCTATGACATTGAGTATTGGGAAGATACCCTCTGGTCTCCAAAGCCTAAAATATTCAGTCTGCTCTTTTTCAGAACGCAGACTCCCGTGCTGGAGTAATTAAGCCTCATTTGGGAAGATCAGCAAGTGTTAGGAGCGTTAACTGGGCCATGTGGTTCTTTGCTTAAAATTTCAAGTATCATCAGTAGCGCCGTTGCCATTTCAACTAAGTTTTCGACAGAAATTTCCAATTTCCTTTTCAATATAAATAGGACAAGAGGAAAGTGGTGGCAAGGGACGATGCTCACATCTTGCTTGTTTTCAGATGTTGTGGCCTATGTTGAGGTGTGGTCTTCCAGTGGGACAGAAAACTACTCAAAGACATTCACAAACCAACTCCTGGATATGGGGGCAAAGGTAAGACATTAGTTTGACTGTTGACACCCATGACAGTCCTCTGGTATGGAGCGATGCATTTACCTTTTCTTATATTGGGAGAGAAAAGATAAAATAAGAAGCCTTTAGAACAACGGCGCTCATGGAGTCCTTACCAGCATTGAGGGGGAGAAGGCTTTGGCACGTGAGCACCTGGTACTTTTCATCAAAGTGAGGGATGCAGGAACGGGTTTCTAAGGGAAGGGCCGTGAGCTTTCCACTTTGGAAATACCTCCTAGATACTTGGGTGTAGGGATCTGGAACTTGAGATGACGGTCAAGGCTGGAGAGAATGACTTGGGGTTCCCACCACGTTCCACTGTGGAGGTCACAGGGTGAACATCACACCACCGGGGCAGGGTTGGAATGAAGAGTGCTGACGGAGGAGGCCTGCTCGGTGGTGAGGGTAATTGAGGGGACAGAGCACGCAGAAAGCCAGGAGAATAAAGAAGCCAGTGCAGAAGGAGAGACAGGGAGCATTTCAGAGAATTTTAAAACACTGCAGAGCCTTCCCCAAAAAGAAGATGGCAGGTAGACTTTGTTTGAGTCATTCTTTTCTTTGGTGGTGCCAGGGATGGAAGCCCGGCCTTTGGTGCGCATGCTGGGTAAGCACTGTACCACCGAGCTACATCCCCACCCAGCCTAGGGTGGCAAACTTTTTTTTTTTTAGGTGCTAGGGATTGAACCCAGGGACATTCTATCTCCAAGCTACACCTCCAGCCCTATTTTATTTATTTTTTTATTGGAGACACGGTCTCGCTATGTTGCTGCTGACGGCCTCATTAAGTTGCTGAGACTGACTTCAAACCTGCTATCCTCCTGTCTCAGCCTCCCAGATACTGGGATTACAGGCATGTGCGCCACGCCCGGCTGCAAATATTCTTTAAAGCTTAGAACCACGATGTTGTTGTTGAACTCAGTGCAGTTTCCGTGGAATGGGGCAGGATCCACACAAGCCCAGGCACCTTTGCCATGGGAGGAACCAGCAATGGGGAATGTGGACTGCTCTGGGGAGCGTGTCTGTGAACGAAGCGTGCTGGTGTGTTCCTTGGCACTGGGGAGAGATTGGCTGATGAGATGAGTGGAAGGATAAATTAAAGGGCTGAGGGGAGGATCATGGAAGGCAGAGAGGGATTAGGGTGAGGCCAAAGAGTGCCTGGGGCACGGAGTTCAAGAGGCACTAACCTCAGGCAAAGAGCCAGGCTTCCTAAACGTGGCTCCTTAAAGCTAGTGTGGCCACCCTATTACCTGGGGAGTCAGACGTCAGAGGCTGAAAACAGATTTGAGTGTAGAGGAATTGGAATACAGATTCCCCTTCAACTATGACGGGATGATGTAAACCCATTGTAAGCTAAAGGACTGCAGGTTGAAAATGTATGTATCACACCTAACCACTGAACCTCAGCTGAGCAGCGTGGTTCACTACTGTGTCGCCTTTGGTGACTGGTCATCTGGGGACAGCGCCTGCTCCACACCAATGCCCAGTATCACAGCAGAGTTGATTATATGCTCGTCAGGGTAGAGGTCAAAACTGAGGTGCAGTTTCTACTGAGGGGGTATCCCTGTTATGACATCTTCAAGTGGGAAAATCCAAGTGGAAGCATGGTAATCTGGGGCCCCCTGTGTAGAGGTGAGGCCTACTTTTGCACGAGGAGACACACCCTTGTTTGATGCACTCGAATGTGGGACCATGAAGGGGTTTCCGTCGTAGGAGGCTCAGTATAACTTCCGGTTCACCTTTATTCAGAGATGTAGCCCTTGGTGTCGCAGCGCTAGGTGCAGCGGTTCTGTCAGACCCCCTCTGTTTCCCTCCCTCTCTTCCTGAAAGGCATTTAGCAGTGCTGTCTTGGGTACTAACTTGATTAAAAGCCCCAAGTGCTTGACTCAGCATTCTGAGGTCAGTCTTGCCCTCTAGTCTGTCCATCTGTCCAAAGAGCTCCCTTTTATAAGGCCTGCACCTTGCTAAAGGGACTATAGGACAGGGCTGCGAGACGCCTGGTGAAAACCGAGAGAAGCCAGCAGCCCTTTGCTTTCTTCTTTCCCATTTTGGAAAGGCAATGACTTTCAGGTCTTTCTTACCTATTTCTTTCGATTTTCATTTTACAGTAGCCCCCCCCCTTATCTACAGAGATACATTGTAAGACCCCCAGTGGATACCTGGACCCATACCTTATGTTAGTATGCTTTTTCCTATACAAACACATGTATGATAAAGTTTACTAATTTGGCACAGTAAGATTAACAACTATAATAATGAAATAGAATAGTTGTAACAATATACTATAATATGCACTCTCTCTCTCTCTGAAAATATCTCAAACTACTATTTTTACATCTCCTCCTATGCTGTGAGATGATGCAGTACCTACACCAGCAGTTGGTCTGAGTTGAAATGAGGTCTAGCTAGGCATTGTGATGTAGCCCCAGGCCGCTTGTGACCTGAGGATCAAACCAGACAGATGTCAGTTGACCACAGGTAACTGAAACCACAGAAAATTAAACAGGGAAAAGGGACAACAGGTGTACATGTATTACTTCAATAAAATTAAACTTAAGAATGGTATGGAAAGGACTTCTGAAAAGGACACATGAAAGTTTTTTTGTTGTTGTTGTTGATTTTTTAAACAATACTGGGGATTGAGCCCAGGGGCATTCTACCTCCGAGCTGCACCCCCAGGCCTCTATTTTATTCTTGAAACAAAGTCTCACTAAGTTGCTGAGGACCTCACTAAGTAGTTGGGCCTGGCCGCAAACCTGCGATCCTCCTGTCTCAGCCTCTCGAGTACTGGGATGACAAGCGTGCGCCACCACGCCCAGCAAAAGATATATTTTTTGATGCTATGGCTATGTGAGCGTGCCTGGATTATACTGTTTCCTTTGATTGATAGTTTAGCTGAGTATAAAATGCTAGCACATGTATTATTTTTTTTTAAGTCATTTCTTTATTATTTTCTGTTCCTGGGATCTCCCATTCAATCATTATTTCTCACTGTTTGTCCTGACTTGCTCCATCCTCTTCACCGCTCTTTCTCACCCTTCTAATATTTTCCTTTATCCCGTCATTCTGAAACGTAATGAGGATGTGCTTGCCCTCGCACTGTTTCTACTCTGCGCTGGGTCCTGGGGAGAATTCTTTGGGTCCAGAACGCATGTTCTTTGGTTTGAGAAGTTTTTCTTTGGTTATTTCTTTCATAATTTCTTTTTCATTTCCCTGTTCTTGGATTTCTTCAACCCTATGACCTGGCTGCTGGATCCTGGTCTGCGCCACCACTGTCCAGGAGATTTTCTCAAATTGATTGTCCGATATTTCTGTAGAAATATTTTTTACCAACGTCATTTTTAAAATTTCTAGTGTCTCTTCGGGTCTCTCATCTTTTGAAAGACCATCTTCTGATTTGAAGTATGAGTGATCTGAGGATAGTATGTATCCTCAAAAGTTGGTAGTGTTTTTAATTTTCACCAGATAAGTGTTTCCTGTGTTGTCTCTGTTTCCTCTTAATTTCATTTCGTATCTCTTCTCTTCTGCTCATCACACTTTGGGAGGAGTAGAGGCCAGCCCCTGACCTGACACCCCATTCTAACTGGAGCAGGCGTGCTTGTAGCAGCATTACACACTCCTAACAGGTGCTGAGAATGGAATGCTGGGGTAGGGGTTTGGAAAGTTTTTTTTGACAGATATTGAACAGAGCATCCCTTTTGATCAACTGTGGGTAAGAAATTGTGAGCCAATAGTAATGTACCTTTTGTCTTCTGCATCTGTCTACAGGTTTCAAAGACTTTTAACAAACAAGTGACGCATGTTGTTTTTAAAGATGGGTACCAGTGCACTTGGGACAAAGCGCAGAAGCAAGGGGCCAAGCTTGTTTCAGTCCTCTGGGTTGAGAAGTAAGTTGTTCTATTGTTTTCTGGCTGAAGTTACCTAGTATTGGTAAAATCCTAGTGTTGAAATTTTGCATGGATCATAGAACCATATAAAAATTTTCATCTCCCCCTCTTATTGGACAATAATTTAACATCTCCAAGCCTCCAATAATAAGCAGCAAGTGTATACCAGGTGCTCCAAAGATAGGAGGATGAACATGACAGAGACCTCAGGGAACTGCTTACCTAGGTGAGGGGGCAACAGAATGCAGGGTGGGCAGGCAGGGCCACGCGGCCAGCCCCAGGAGCCCGCCTGCACTGGGCAGCACCGCCTGGAGAGACTTGGTGTTGAATGGCCATGCCTTGCTATTAATGTTGTTTAAGTTGATAGGCCGTATTTGAGAAAGCACACTTCTGACACCTGATATGTGAGGTTTTTTTTCATACCAAGCACACTTCTCCAGCTGTCTGAGCATCCGCCATGTGTCTGTCCTGCAGCCCATTTCAATTCTGACACTGTCTACCTGAGCTAGCGCTATCTACCTGGAATCAGGTAGCCCCACGAGGTAGGGGCTCAGTCCCGCAACATGCTCTCCCCCTTGAGATGGCCATCTGGACCTCTGCCTCTTCTGCCTGACCAGCTGTAACTCTGGTTCCTACACTCCTTCCTGGGTTTGATCGTTTGCTGGGGTGGCCCGCAGAACTCAGGAAAGCAATTCCCTAACCTTTACTGGTTTATGATAAAGGAAGCCTCAGGAAGCGATGCACAGGGCAAGGAATGGGGGTGTCTGTGTGCAACCCCACACCTCCAAACCTGTTCTGTGGCCCGGAAGCCCTTCAAGGAGTCCAAGGAGCTTAATCTCCAGTCTCAACTCCCTTTGCTGGAGGCAGGCAGGTGGGGCTGAAGTCTCAGTCCAAGGCCTCACCCCGAGGCACTCTAGCCCAAACTTAGGCCTTTTAAGAGGGATCATTATAAAAGACAGACTCTTCACTCGGGAATTTGAAGAGTTTTAGGAACTCTTTGTCTGGAACTGGAGACAAAGACCAAACATGTTTCAAATTATACCAAGTTTTAAACCAGTTGTAGGTTCACAATAAAATTGATCAGAAAGTACCTGGAATTTCCGCATCCCCCATCCCCACCCCCTGAACCATCCCCACCCCCTGAAGGTCAGCTTCCTGCACCTGCCCCACTGCCCAGGAGCCCGCACTCCCCACAGCCTGGTCCCCAAAGCCAGGCCTTTCTGCTTTCACTTAAATTTACTCTGGATTTCTAAAAAAGAAAGGCAGTGTGATTCCTATACATCTGCAGATTTCAGGGAGCATTCCCATTCTCCAGAGGTCTCTGGCAAATGTGTCTCTCACTAAAGGCAGTCAGAAATTTCCTGCTACAGTTCTTTCTACCTTAGGTGGTCAAATAAGGGGACAGAGCAGGGGTGAGACCAGAGGATCCTAATTATTAGAAGAGACAAGTGAGTGTATTTTTAGTGGGAATGTAAGAAGAGGTTGACAACTGTTACCACTGTGTGTATATGTAGCCCACGTTATTCCTGTGTGACTCTGGAGGTGGGCTTCGAGTATGATCCACCTTGGGAAAAACAGTCTCAGGAAACCAACAACTAAAATAGGAAGGAAAGCATTGTGTTGTCCTCATGTTATTATAACAAAATAGCTGATGTGATAACTTACTATAAAAGAACAGGTTTGGTTTTGCTCAGGGTTTTGGAGGTCATCGTCCGAGATGGGTTGGTGGGGCATTGCTTTGACATCATGGCACGGGCATGACTCAGGACAAAGTGTTCCCCTCCTGACCCAGGCAGAAAAGGAGCCAGAAGGTGTAGGGTCCCACAGTTCCTTGGAGGGCGTGCCCCCAGGGCTCAAGGACCTCCCAGGGGCCACCACCTCCCGGTAGTACCACCCTGGGGACCACGCCTGTGACACTCATCTTTCAGGGACTTACCGAAACCATAGCAGAAAGAGAACTATCTCATCTGAAAATGAAATTTTCTCTTCCTGCGATTTCTATTGAAAAATATGTCTAATTTTTCAATAGGAAATCCGTTTGAATGTGTAAGAACTTAGCAAAGTGACGCCAGCGATGTTCTTCCAGTGTACTTTTCTCCCTCTAGTACAAGATCTGAGGCTGAGCTTCTTGCCACGTTTCTCCGTTAGTTGGGACCATTTGTCTTTTCTGACGTGGGTGATTTGGGGGGCTCTGGTCTCGTTCCCCACCCTTTCATGTAAAATGAGATGTTCTTGGAAGGAAAGCACAGTGTCGGCCTCATGTCACTATAACAAATATATCTGCGCTGACTAACTCATTATAAAAGAAAAGGTTTGGTTTTGCTCGGGGTTTTGGAGGTTGTCGTCCGAGATGAGTAGTTGGGGGCTTTGCTTGGGCTTCATGGCAGGAGCGTGCTTCAGGGCAAAGCGTTCCCCTCCTGACCCGAAGGCAGAAAAGGAGCCAGCGGGGACTGTGGGCCGTCGAGCCTTGCTGTCAGGCTTCCCGAGCAGCGGCGTGTCCTCAGCATCTGCCTTGGCCGTCACCTTCACGGTGGTCACTTGGCCGTCACGTTCAGGGTGGTCACTTGGCCGTCACGTTCACGGTGCTCACTTGGCCGGGTGGTTTCTGGTTTTTCCCTTGATGGTTAAAGCAACCAGTGGGAGAGGTTCACCCCCTGCTGACCTTCGCTCCTCAGCGATCTTTCCATCTCTCCCTGCCCA
This sequence comes from Graphiurus murinus, assembly GCA_004027655.1. Taxonomy (NCBI): domain Eukaryota; kingdom Metazoa; phylum Chordata; class Mammalia; order Rodentia; family Gliridae; genus Graphiurus; species Graphiurus murinus. Next base: position 15,588 of record PVLC010012747.1, read on the forward strand.
TCCTTATACCATTCTCGCCTGGACCAGTCCTAACTGATTCTTCCAACTTTTTCTTTTTCCAGATTGTTTGGCTCTTGTGGGTCTCTTGCATTTCCATGTGAATTTTAGAACTAGCATATCAATTTCTGCAAATAACTAAATAAATACAAATAGGGAAGGGGGCAGCTGAAGTTTAGGTAGAGATTGTGTTGAGTCTCTAGGAGAATGTTGCCATATTGATAATTTAATCTTCTAACCTATGAACACAGGATGCATTTTTCTTTGTTGTTTTGTAGTAGTCAATGTACATGTCTTGAGCTCCTCAAATTAAATTTATTCCTAAATACTTTGTTTCTTTTTATATAAATGGAATTACCCTTGTAGTGTTGTTGGTTGCTAGCATGTACAACTACACCTGAGATTTACTTATTGATTTAACATCCTGCAACTTTGTTGAGCTTGTTGATGAACTCTAAATTCTCTTGGATTCCTTAGGATTTTCTGTGTACACTGTTGGGTAGCGTGTAAGTAGAGATCATTTTACTTCTTCTTTTCCTGTCTAGCTGTGCTTTCATTCTTTTTCTTACCTAATTGCCCTGGCTAGAACCTCCAGGACAATGTTGAATGTTTGTAGTAAAAGTGTATACCCTCATCTTGACTTTAGGAGAGAAGCTTTCAGTATTTCATTAAGTATAATGAGAGCCATAGATTATTTGTAGATGTCCTTCCTTCAGATTTCTATTCCTGGCTTTTGTTCTTTTATATATCTTTCTTTTTTATATACTTAAACAGTGTTAGATTTTGTCAAATGCTTTTTTCTACACCTATTGATAGTTATGTGGATTTTTTTCTATATTCTATTAATTTGGTCTGATTGAATAGATTTATGTGGTAAACCAACCTTGCATTCTTGCATCACTAAGGTAAATCCTGCTTGGTCATATGCATACTATTTCCTGTTTTTTGTTGTTGTTTTTTTTTTTTATTGCTAGTTTGCTAGTATTTTTTATTATTTTGTAATTGGCATGATTGTACATATTTATAGGGTATATTGTGATCTTTTGATAGTTGTATGCATAATGTATAATGATCAAAGCAATATAATTGGTATTTCTTTGTTAGATTTGTGTAATGAAATATTACAAACTGCAATCATCCTCTTGTACTATATATACTAGAACTAATTCCTCCATTGAACTGTATTTTGGTGCCCACTAACCTTTGTCTCCCCCTTCTAGCTGTTAGCCATCTCCGTATTTCTCTCTACTTCTATGAAATCAATTTTTTAAACTTCCGAATATGAGTGACAACATGCAGTGTTCGTCTCTCTGTGCCTGGCCTATTTCACTTAACATAATGCCTTCTAGTTCCTTCCATGTCACCATAAGCGACAGGATTGTGTTCTTTTTTATGGCAGCATAATGATCCACATTTCCTTTATCCATTCCTCCACTGAGGGAGACCTTGGTTGATTCCTTACCCCAGCTGTTGCAAACAGTGCTGCCATAAACATGGGGGTGCAGGTGTCGCTTTGATATTCTGACTTTTTTGGATTCATACACAGAACTGGAACTGGAGGATCCATATGGTGGTTCTGTTACTCCATCCTGTTCTGAGGAATGGTTGTCCTGATTTGCATTCCCACCAGCAGTGTCTGAGAGCTCTTTTCTCCTGGCCAGCACCTGTTACTGTCAGTGCTCCTGTCTGTCTTTTTGATAACAGCCATTCTGACCGGAATGAGATGAGACGTTATCGTGGTCGTGATCGCATTTCCCTCACGGTCTGTGTTGTTGGGCATTTGTTCAAGTACTTTTCAGCCAGTTGTACATCTTCTTTTGCTAGCGCTGTTTATTTTGTACCTATATTCACAGGGGATATTGGTCTGTAACCTTATTGTGATGACCTTGTCTGATTTTGCTCTCAGGGCAATACTGCCTTTATTAAATGAATTGAGGTGTTCCTTGCCTTTTGAGAAGTTTGTGAGAATTGGTATTCTAATTAGAACACTTGGTAGAACTTAGCAGAGATGCCATCTGTGCCGAGCTTTCTTTTGTGGAAAGTGTTCTGATGGTTAATTCTGTCTCTTGTTTAAGTCCTTTCAGGCTTTTTATTTCCTCTTGAGTCAGTTTCAGTAGTTTGTGTCCCTCTAGGACTGTGTGTCACCTGGGCTGTCTGGTTTGTTGACACACACTTGTTCATAGGTCTGTATTATATGTTGTTCCCATCAAGTCAGCAGTAATTCATTCTTGACTTTAATAATTCTCTTTTTGTCTTGGTTGGTCTAGCTAAAGGCTTGTAAGCTTTTTTGATTGTTTTTGAAGAGCTAACTTGGTTTTGTTGATTTCTTTTTTCTCTTGTTTTCTTGTCCCCTGTTTCCATTGTAATCTTTATGATTTGCTTTCTTCTGCCTGCTCTGGGTTCGCTTTGTTCTCCTGTAATGGTAGGAATGTGGAAAATATGCAGAGGAAGGGCCTGGCCAAGCTGCAGGAGCCCTGGCCACACAGTCCCTCCTGTGTAGTAGGCCGTTGGGAATTCTGCCATTTGTCCAGAAGCTTTGCTTTCTTCAGTCTTTTCCCCCTCTCTCCAGATTGGATCTGTCTTTGTGTTCACCAGCCTTCTCCATCGATTCCCTTCTACCATAAGTCCATTTGATACATTCATTTCAGATGTGTTTTTTTTTTATTTCTAACATGTCCGTTTGGTTTTTATTCCCTTTCTTTTTTTACCTGCAATTTCCCATCCTTCCCTGGTTTTTATTACAATTGTGTTTCCATCATCTGGACGAGCACACTCATAAATGTTGCTTTAGTAGTCTTGTCTGATCATTTCAGCATCTCCAAATGGGGATATTTTTTCCTACATACTGTGTCATATTTTCCTGGCTCTTCATGTGGCACATAATCTGGGTTGTATTTTGGACATTGTAAATAGTGTGTAGACTCCGGGTTCTTTTGAATTGCTGTAGAGCACGGATGTTTTTGTTTTAGCATCATTCATTGGACACTGAAGCGCCGACTCATAACCTGTGATTCATAACCTGCGTGGCCCTTGCCAGGACTGGCTGAGGTGTGTAAGCCTCGCAGGCCCCTGTTTCCCTCCTGCACGCGTGGTGAGGGGCTCAGCCAGAGACTGCGACTTCATACTCAGACTTCCACGTTCCTACTCTGGTTCTTTTATACCCTGACTCCTGACCTCCTGCGCTCACGTTGGACTCCTTCCCTGGTCTTTCAGATGGAAGGACACCGGGTTCTTGGAGTGCCTCCCCCGGAGACCATGGCCCCTCTCAGCAAAAACACAAGACAAGGCGAGGCCAGAGATGGCTTTGCTTTAATCTTCACCTTCCCATCGTACAGGGCTCTCAGATAGTTGTTTTTTGTTAATTTTTTTTCTTTCATAGTTTACGTATTTGTGAGAGTTGGTTTGTTAAGAATAAGCAGATGTGGAACCTGGAATTTTTTTCCATGTCTGGTACTAGTCTAATTCTTTTTCTAGTTATTTTTTTCTTTTTCTCGTGTGTGTGTGTGTGTGTGTGTGGTGCTGGAGATTGAACCCAGGGGCATTCTACCTCTGATATATGCCCCCCCACACCCCTCTTTTTATTTGAAAACAGGATCTCACTAAGTTGCTGAGAGGCTTGCTAAGTAGCTGAGGCTGGCTTTGAACCAGCGATCCTCCTATCTCAGTCTCCCAAGTACTAGGATTATAGGCGTGTGCCACCACTAATTCTTTTCCCCTTGCAAATTATTTGATGTCTTTATCTGGGGGCTTTAGATTTCTTTTTTCCTTTTAAAGTCTGATAGGCTTACTGTAATGTGTTTTGTATTGATCATTCCAGTCTGGTTGGCCTTTTCAATGGATTCAGGTCTTTATTTCTGAAAATATTCATTCTTTTCCTCCTCCTCCACTATGAATTGAACCCAGGGGTATTCTGCCTCCAAGCTACACCCCAGCCCTACTTATTTATGTATCTTGAAAAGGGTCTTGTTAAGTTGCTGAGGGTCTCACTAAGTTGCTGAGGCTTGCCCCACTCCCACAACCCTTTATTTTATAGAAGATGCTGATGTGTCTCCTTGGCTGTTTGTTTCTGCAGCGCCCTTGAATGTTTTTCTCCGGATTCCTTGCTGCTCTCCACTGTTTCCCTAGAACTGCTGGGTTTCTGAGCCTGCGCCGTCTCGCCCCTTCCCTGCCCTGGTGCCATGCCTGGCTCTGTTCTGAATGCCGCACCTCGTCTGCCGAGGCTGATTTCACCTGAGCTTCCTCTCCAGGCTGATTTCACCTGAGCTTCCTCTGATTTCACCTGAGCTTCCTCTCCAGGCTGATTTCACCTGAGCTTCCTCTCCAGGCCCCTCTCCTCTTTTTCCTTAAAAGCAAATCTTGCTTTGTTGCCCGAGTTGGTCTCCAAGTCTTGGGCTCAAGCGACCCTCCTGCCTCGGCCTCCAGAGTACCTGGAACTCCAGGTGCAGGCCACTGTGGCAGCTTCAGGCCCAGTCCATTAGCCTATTCTTCCCTCTTTCTGCATCCAGAGATTTGCAGCTGTGTCAAAATTTGCATTATTTTTCTGGTTAGAGTTCATTTGAATTTGTATGTTGGTGAGCATAATTTTTGTGTCCCCAATTTAACTTTCTGTTTTATTTTCTGTTTTCTTGAGGAGGGCGTGGGGGAGATTCTAATGCCAGCACTGGGAAGTCTTGCTAGCAGTGTTCTCCTGAGAGTCCTGGCTTCCGCTCTTTCTGATGTGCCTGCTGACCCCCTCTCTTGCTCTCCATCTCCTTTCTCTCACTTTCTGCTCCTTAATTGCTCGTTTTTAGAACTCCTTTGCTATCCTGAAAACATAAACTCTTTTAGATTACATGCATTTAAAGATGCACACACGTTTTTTAAGTGAGAATACTCTGCCTTTTGCCTTGTTCCCTTTCTCTGTGTTGCAGGATCCCCTCGTTGGATAGTTGGAGTGTATACTTCTACACTTTTTACTAAGCATATAAAAGCATAGAAATAGCATGCCATTGCGCCTCTGTGTACATCACTTTTCTACAGACGTATCGGTCTTTAGACAGGCTAAAGTGCCAAGAAAGGGCTCCAAGGATTTGCATAGTTAAGTCTGTGATAGAGGCCTCCAATCACCTCCTGGAAAGAATGTGCCCCTTTCTCGGCTTCCAGGCAGTATAGAGGGACACCTGTTTTAGCACCTTTCTTTCTTAATTTGTAGGTGAAAAATAATGTCGTTTTCATTTGCATTTCCCTGATCAAGCTTGAGCTTTCTTCCCCAGAAAGCATCAGTAAGAGCCAAACTGACCTTTAATTTTTAAGGATCTGACTAATCTCTGTTGCCTGCACTGCTGGGGTGAACATTAAGTGGTGAGGTCGCTAGGTGTCGCTAGAGTCCTGTCTTGCTGGAGGACTGACTTTGTTATAGGAGGGAGTATTCTCTTTAAGAGCAGACTATAACATCTACTGGTAAAATTCTGACGTGGACAGTAGACATTTTTATCTTGAAAGAGTAAACAAAAGTGAAATAAGTAAAGGCCAGCCTGGCTCTCACCTCCTAGTTTTCAAGAAGAAAACTGATCATAAAGTTCAGCTTTTAGCTAATCACCAGCAGATAAATTGACACACTGTTCCCAGGCCTTTGTCCTCACTGGGTTGAGTCACTGGAAGCTCCTCGCCCCTGCATTTGATGTTTCCCATGGCTCCGCACCACCCCAGAGTCTGCAGACCCCGGCCCCATCTCCAGGGCCCGCTCCCTCCTCCACCGATCTTGCTTTGGTTTCTGTGACGGTGGCCCTGTTACACACGGCAGCAGGACCGAGGCTCGCTGCCGAGCGAGCACCATGCCGAGGGCGGTGTGCTGCCTGGGGCACCGTGTGGCAGGTGCACTTCTGTCGCAGCCTTGGATGCTGTGCTGCCTGTGTGGCGCTGGGGTCCTGTGTGCTGACTGGCCTGTGAGAGGGCCTTCCCCTGCCAGGCGGGCCGCGTCCTGTGAGAGGGCATTAAGATGGCTGAACACTGTTGCTGTGATGGACACGTGGAAAGACGCCATTTTTTTTTTTTTTTTTTTTTTTTTTTTCATCACAGGTGGTGCAGCGTGAGGCCATGGCTGGGAAATGTTTAATTAAGGCCTGTGTTCCTCCCACCCTACTCTGCAGGGCATCTGAAATTTAGCACTGGCCAGCACTTTGGAGTTGAGGCCTTAGTTTGCTCTTGGCAGAAAATAGTGATATAGAGCAAGACAAGCCTGTTAGGACTTGAGAAGTTATAACAGGAGGGCCAGCAAACCCATAATGCGAATTGTCTCTTTTCACACAAGTTTCTATGCCCTGGCTTGTATCCCCTTAAATTGAAGGGTGACATGGGCACTGTGTTAGTGCAAGTCCGGAGGCCCAGCCTTTGGCCTGGGGCGGAGGAGCCCCTCCGTGGCGGGGCAGGGTGAGTGAGGGGTGGAGGGAAGTGAGGGCCTTCTGGACCCCACAGCGCTCCCTCACCTGGGCTTTCAGAGAAGTGCTGCCCTCAAGCTGCCCCAGACTGGTCTCCTTTGCAAAGCCTATGCGTGTCCATGACGCGTGCATCCTCTAGTTGGAGGATGAAGAGCAGGCCGATCACCCCAGTGGTCCCTTGTGGGAAATAAAAGGGAAGGCTGGGCCTCCATGCTTCAGGCTCCCAGAGGAAGAGAGGAGGCGCTTCGCTGTGTGCCTGAGGGCAGAGCAGATGGCGCGGTAGCCCTGGCCCCGGATGAATGTCTTCTCCGGGTGTGCTGTACTTGCCTTGTGTTTGCTGTGAGGTCTCCTTCAAATGCCTTTCCCTTGCATAGTTATAAAGTTCTTTCCGTTCTAAAAGGCCTAGTTCAAATACCAGCTCCCTGACAGCTTTCTAAGGAAGTAGCACAGGGCACTGCAAAGATGCAGGCGCTGGGTCCAAGCAGGCGGGGCACAGTGGGGGCTGCGGTGTGTGGCTGCCGGGGCTGGCTGAGTCGTGGGCCCTGGCCCTGGCTTCCTCCGGAACCCCTAACCCCCCCTGGTTACTGCTCAGTGCTCCACTGCCTAGTCCACCGCCGGCGCTTCCCGCGCCCACCCAGTTTAGATTCACCTGTGCCTTCTGTGTGCGCACAGAGGCTGTGCTTGTGCTCTCTTGCGGTCACGTGTGCTAGGATTGTGGGCTTGCAGACTGCGGTCTTCAGAAAGACATCGCTCACTCTCTTACTTTTCCTTAGTGCCTGACACAATGCCGTTGTTTTATGGAGGAGACGGGTACTCTTTTCCTGAATGCACTTGATTGGCTGGGTTTGGGGAACTATTTGAGGGCATAGTCAAGGGGAAGGCGCAGCAGGGTTGGGCCAGGTGAGTCAGGGCCATCTGGGGACAGAGCGGGGTCTGTCCAGCCAGCCCTGCAGGTGTGCAGTGGGAAGTCTTAATGAGGCGCCTCCTGGGAGAAAGACTGAATCAGAGTGGGTCTTCACCAGGGAACTCTGACATAGCAGCAGTTGGGAAAACGAGGATCAGAAGTTGGTTTTGTTCTCAGGGCATTTCTTGAAACGCTTTTCTTTTTGACCAGTAGGTGGGGCTAATGTCACATTTCTGAAGTAAAATAGGCTTCTACCTGGGAACTTTTTGGTCATTCAGTAGTTTGGTTGAGTGCCTGCTAACTGTGGGTTCCAATGAGGCAGTTTCAGGGCCACGCCACGTGAGCTCACTCAGGCGCTCTTCACCTGCGTCGATGTCACCAGCATCGGGTGCTACTCGCCCCTCTGTTGAGGGATGGCTCAGCCCAGAGCCCTGGATTCAGGGAGAGGGTCTCTGCAGTTCAGCCCCTGCCGCTCGCTGGGAAGCTGCTCTCCGAGGGACGGCGCGTGTCTTCTACAACAGTGCGGCCTGTGCCGGGCGCACGTTTTGCTGGATCCGATCAGGCCTTTGCCCAAACTGTTAACTGCAAAGCTGGCTACTGGTTCTGTAAACTTCAGCAAATGATCTGTGAGGTGAACTTCCGGTCATGAAGCAGGAGAAGAGTCCTTCCCCCGGGGTCTGTGAAGCCTCGCCAGCTGGCGGCCTTTACCTTCGTGATGATTGTATAAACTCAACGCGGTCCTGCTCTCCCTGTCTTCTGTCCGTTGTGTCCCTGTCACACTCACCCCTTGTGCTGTTTAGTTATTGGCATTATGGTAAATAGGTGACCTTTGCTCAAGCGAGAACAGACGGGTAGACATTCCGTTCAGGTCAAGTCCATGGTGGAGGGCACGTTTAGGTTTAGACACACCTCGGTCCCTCCTCCTCCTTCCCATCTCTTCTGGGGCCGGGGCTCTCCTCACCTTGCAGTTGCAGGCTGGCTACAGTCTAAAGTGATCGCCTATCCCCCCGCCGCAGCCCCCACCCCAGGCTCAGGTCTCTTTCTCCAGCCCTTTACTTACCTCGGTATTTCTGAACACTGGGGCCTCGCCGCCATATGGACCTTTAGTTTAGACACTCTCTAGCGACCTCCAGCAAGGAAGGGAGAGGTTAGTGTTTAACAGGCTCCCCCCGTGTGCATGTGTCTGCTCCTGCTCTTTGCTCCAGTGTATGTGCTGTTTTCATTACACAGTAGTTCATATTACAGTATTATGCCCATGAGTGTGTTTAGCTGAATTCCGAGTCTACCGTGAATGTTTCCTTTCACATATACTTCTTTTCCACCGAGCTCGGCCCGGCGTCCTTAAGTCCAGAGCCTCTGGTGACCTAGTGCTCTGGGTGAGTGGCCCTGGTGGAGTGTCACTGCTGTGTCCGAGGTCCAGCCTGCGCCCCCACCCTGGCGCCCCACGGGCTCCTGCCTCCGCACCTGAGGCCAGGTAGGGGAGTCAGCGCTCCCCCAGATTGCTCCCCACCCAGGTGCCAGGCTGGCCTTTTTATTTGTTTGCTGTTCAGTCCGCCAGACAGCTCTTATCAACTCTTTGTGTTTTCCTTTACTATCATTTTATTGGAGCCTGGGGGAGGACAAGAGAAAATCTCGTGCTTATTTGTCCAGGTTTAACCAAAGGTCGAGGCTTCCTGTGCCCATTACCTGAATGGTCAGTGGAGCCCTGCCCACCCTCAGGCGCCCGAGGCCGGAGCCTCCCGGAGGGAGGCCCACGCTCTGCTCACCCCCCATCCGGTGTCTCCCAGGACACCCTGCTGCCCACTCCACCGTCCTCCCTCCCGACCTGGGGACGGCTGGTCCTGGCCCCTCTGGCCCCGGCCCTCTGGTGCCCATCCTGCCCTGAGCCCTGCTCTCCCCGGTCGTATTTCTTACAATGACCTTGCTGTTTCTCGTTCGTTCTTCATCTTTTGCTCTTACATTTTCGCAGGTGTCTTTCACGTCTGGCTTCCCCGAGCACAGCTGTATTTTCATAGCTGCTCTGTGTACAGTCTGTTGGGACAGCGTGTGCCATTGAGCTTCTGAAAACCCCACTGTATACCCATGAGAAGATGGGAAGTCAAAAGGGAAAATAAAGTGCCTGACTTGTTATAAGAACAATTTTGCTACTGCACACCCTCAAAGAGGTGTGGGTGCCGGGGGTCTTGTGAGCACACAGTAGGACTCACCACCCTAAATATCTCCACTGCTGGCCTTGATCGTACTACACAAGCCATACTGTACTTGTGAAACTTCTCCTTTATTGCTGATATATCTTAGAGTACTTTCTATACCCATATAGATATATTCTTCATTGCACTATATTTTTCCATTGTGCTGTTTTTTCAAATATCTGCTTACATAGTAGACGTTGAACAGGGATAGCCTCAAGAAAGGTAGCTGGAGATGTGATCAGGGCCATATTATAAAACAACTTGCACGGACGGGAGAGAGATTGCTCTGTACACACAGGAGTGATGGGAAGCTTTTGACTTGGGTTGGGAGAGATGCAAGGAATGCTCTAAGATTAGTATTTCAGTGATCTATGAAGGAGATCACTGAAAGGAGGGCAGGAAGTCATCGGGAAGTCACTGCGCTGCTCTGTTGGAGCAGCTGAGTGCCGGGACCGAGCGGTTGAGGCGCCCGTGACTGCAGGGGCGAGCAGCGTGATGAGAGAAGAAATGGCAGGTGGAGCCCGCAGGTGTGGAGGGGGGGGCACACCTGCGTGAGTGGGATTGCACACCTGGCTCTGCAGTGTGTCTTGACAGAAACACACAAAGGAAACCCCAGCTTCGGAGGGAAGACAAACAGTCTCTGGCTTCAATTTTGTTTGGTCTCTCCTATCTCTGAATTACCCCTTTAATAGCCTGTTTACTCTTACCTGATCCAGTAAGGGCTTCTGCTCTTTACAAGGGTCATGCCCTAAGTTTGAAGTATTACAAGCCTAAAATTGTTGCACAAAAATTGTACTTCCTTTGCCTGCCTCTCACTTCTGCATTTATATTTTGAAAACACCAAAACACCACATACAGAAGATTTTGGAAAGTTCGGTTTCTCTTGACTTTGTATTTGGGATTAAATATACTCATATTAAAAGAAGTGTCTATGAAAATGATACGCATGGGTTTGCCGGATTGCAATACATATGCAGATTTAATGCTGTATGAATATAGTAGAGACGCATACTTATAGTAGAGACGCATACTTATGAGACTTATTCATCTCAACTGCACAGGTGCAGGACAGCCAGAGCCCACGTGGATGAATCGCTGTTTCCTGCAGCTAATCCCAGTGAACACTTACCAAGCCTAATTCGAAGAAAAGTAAGTGTGCAGCTGGAGGGTCGACAGCAGCGGTTCTGACTTGACTCACGCTTGTTTTTATTCCTAGAAAACAGTACTTTTAGAAACATCATCAAAGCTGATCTTGAGTAACAATTAATATTTTTGTTTGTAGTCCTCTTTTCATACAGCATTTTTAGTGAATTACAGATTGTTTTATCCCATGAGTGGTGGTTAGCCTTGGGAAAGCCAAAACTTGGCCAAAGACCAGCCACCTCCAGGTGCCTTGGTGTTTACTTCAGAATTCAGTGTCTTGTATCTGTGGTAAAATACCTTCATTATGTTTGGCTACAAAACTTCAAAGCCTGACGTACATACATCCAAGAGGGAGAAGTTATTTATTACAGAAAATCTGCTTTACAAATAGAGTTAAAGACATTGCTGTCATTCAGTCTAATTCACATTGGAACGACAGCCTGACGGTTTATTTGTGAGTAAACTAGTTTGCTAGGCACCATCAAAGCCACTTTGTTCTCACACGAGAGTCTCTACTACAGATACTTTGCTGAGTTTGTCCACGTGGAAGTTATGGCCGATGGAGTCATGTGTTTGTGTATAGTCAGAGTTTGGGGGATTTACTGGCTGAGTGGAGTTTCTGTGATTTAAAGACAAGAAGGCAAGGTTAAATAATGGTTCTTTCCTTTACTAATTATAAAATAACTGTTTTTGTGTCTTTACTGTGTCCTGATTTTGGAGACATAACATAAGAAGAGCGAAAAATGGAGGATTCTAGTTCTAAGAATCTTCACGGAAACTAAGACGGCAGCTCTCCTGCAGGCATTACAGCAAACCGCACAGCCATTTCGGTCTTCGATAAGGCCTTCCCTTTTTTAATGGCACAAAAAGAAATGAATATTGCCAGTTCACATATAGTGCAGACACACCTCTCTGAGAAGTTTTTATTACTGATGTAATAAAAGATAACAGAAATAGATGAGAACGGGGTTTTTTTCCCCCCTGTCTTAAAAGCAGTTTCAATATGGTATTAATTTTTATATTCTTTTGCACAGAGGAAGTGTATGCAGCCCAAAGATTTTAATCCTAAAACTCCCGAAAATGATAAAAGACTTAAAAAGAAATTTGAGAAGATGACAGAAGAGCTACAGAGGCAGAAGACAGCTCTCGGTAAGCCAGGAACACGAAAGGTCCTGTGCAGCTTGTCCTGCGTCTCTGGGTGTCCCTGATGGCCAGTGGTATTCAGGATGGGATAACTAAGGAGGGAACACTCAGTGGTCAGCCAACAGGAGACTGGAGGAGGAGTGTAGTAGTGCTACACAGTGGAGGGAATACGGCACAATCGTCATCATTTAGCAAACTGAGGAATCCTTTTATTTTTTTGATGCTAGAGATTGAATCCAGAGGCATTCTACCTCTGAGCTACACTCCCAGCCCTAAATATTTATTTTTTATTTTGAAAGGGGTGTCATTAAGTTTCTAATACTGGCCATGAACATATAATCCTCCTGTCTCAACTTCCCAAGTACTGAGATTACAAACATGCACCATCACTCCCAGCTGGAATTTTTTATTTTTAGGAGTGATTAGAGAAGAAAAACAAACTTTGTTAAGTCTTGTTGAAATAAATTCCATTTATTTCTTTATCTTTGACTTTGTCTTCTTACTAATACGTGATCTTTTTGTTTTGTTACTCAAAATAGGGAAATATTAAATGATGCATGCTTTCGATGATTTAGAAAACCTCCCCAACCCTCACCCCAGTCGGGAATCACGGGCGGGCCAGGGCAGGTGCTGAGGATCTGAAACCACATTTAGGGACTTAGTTGCTTCCTGGCTTGACACCTCCTTAGTGGTCCTGTGATTCTGGGTGAGCCAGTTACCCACTGTGCCTCAGTTTCCTTGTCATTAAGCGTCTGGGTCTGGGTGCAGTTAGATGAGATGGTGCAGGTTGGCAAGCAGCATGGTGCCCAGCCTCAGTGTGGTGGCACCCGGCCAGGCCTGGAGGTGGGGGGCGGGGTAATGATAATGAGGGGGACGGGAAGATGGCAGGGGACATTCTGCATTCTCGAGCTTGAAGCTGAGTCCTGTTGTTTTCAGATAACGAAGTAGCGGTCCTGTTATTTGAACCTCACGGCTCGTTGATGTATAGCCCTACATTTAAAGCTGGAAGTCACCACGGCGCCATGCAGAAGAGACTTCAGGAGATGACGGAGAGGAGGGAGAACCTTTCCCCCACCTGTGAGTGCTGTGTGTGTAAAGTGAAAATCAGCCACAGGGGTGAATAACTTGAGGCGGAAAGCTTTTTTCTCTTTAACTAGCTATTTTTAGCGTTTCCTGATTCTAATAGTTTCTCTTTTTTCAGTGAAGACCCTTTTAATATTTCCTTCCAGAAAATCTTCAGCTTCATTAAGAGTTTTGAAGTATATAATACTCTCCAGGTTTAAAATCCTTTGTAGTGATTTCTTTGTAATTCTTTCGAATGTCTTTGGAATTTTTCCTTTATTCAAAAAATTAATGTCTTTTGAAGGAATTTACTTTGAATTAATATATATATCAATTCATGTTTTCTTTAACTTTAATATATTTACTTAAGTAGTAATTAGACACATTTCATTTACTTTATTTATTTTGGTACTAGGGATTGAATCCAGGGGCATTCTACCTCCGTGCTACACCCCCAGCTCTTTTTATTTTGAAGCAGGTTCTCGCTAAGTTGCTGAGGCTGACCTCAATCCTGTGATCCTCCCGTCTCATCCTCCTAAGTACTGGGATTCCAGGCATTTGAACACATTTTAATAAAACATTTGGTAATGTAGCTAATAGTGAAAATTCATGTTATTCACCTTTGCTCCTTGGCTGGGGACAACCTGTAATGGAAATGATAGAGTCTGGATTTCTGTGTGGAGGAGGAATTAATTTTTTTTACTCAAAACAAATCATGATTAATGTATTTTTATTTTTTCCCTGCACATTTTACTGTTATAACCTTTTTATGCATCTATCTTAAGCAATTATATTCCCACATACTTCTTGTATTTCCATAATATTGATTCATAAAGACAGGATTTACACTTCTGGTATAGTCAAATTACCCTTCAAGCTAATTCGGGTCATTTTCTCCTTCACCAATTATTTACAAGATTGCCATTTTGTCCATACTTGGAAAACTGGATGGCATGAGCCTTTAAATCTTTTTTTAGTTTGAAGGTTGAACAGCAGTGTTTGTCTAATTTGCTTCTGAGTATTAGTGAGATTGAGTGTTTTTTGATACGATTGACCATGGCTTGCCGAGGGTGTTTTAATGTGCTATTGATGATTGCCTCTGGACTTTATGTCCTTGTCCATCTGCCTGTGGTGTTTTTCATTTCTTTCTGATTTGATAGGGCTCTGTTTAAGGTTAGATATTCAGTTTACCTTGAATATATATTTGTATATGATAAAAACGAGCACCTTATCTCAGTTAAGGTTAGTTTTGGTTACACGTAAAAAAGAAACACAAAAACTGATGACTTATCTTACAGAATTGCATTTCTGTATGTGAAATCCAGCAGTGGACTTCAGGGCTAGGGTGGTCATTTTGTGGTGTCTTTAAGAGTCTTGGTTCCCACTGGGCTTGGTGGTGCATACTTTTAATCCCGTACTTGGGAGGCTGAGACAGGAGAATCACAGTTTCAGGACCATCCTCAGCAACATAGCAAAACCTTGTTTCAAAATAAAAAGTAAAAAGGGCTGGGAGTATAGCTCAGAGGTAAAATGCCATTGGGTTCATTCCCTAGTACCAAACTTTCTGTCTTGCCTTCCTCAGCACCTGGTTTCCATTCCAGATGCCTCCAGCTAAGCAGGCCCCGCCAGCGGCCTTCCCAGACATCTGGTCTGCTAGTCCTCCCTAATTCCGTGGGCCACTCCTGGTTACAGCCCAGGCTGCAACGCAGCTCTTACGAGGATGCAGGCAGAGTTCTGTTAAGAGGGAACTGAGAAAATTGAAGGAAGTGACCATCTGTGTCCCAGGTGGACACCCAAGTTGGTTTAGCAAGTAATTATGTGTATAGACTAGTTTATCTTAGTCATTATTTATCCCTTCACTTACTTTGCAGAGTTAAGTCTGCCACCTAGCTGCACCCAACAGCTGAGAGCTTTGTCTCTCTGCTCAGCTTCCTTATCTAGATTGTTCTCTTTTTACAGTTCTTTTGATCAGTTGTTCTCAGAAGAGTATCTGTTTTGGGTCTCCTTAAAACCTACCTTTGGATATGAGACCCCAATCTCTCTTTTTACTTTTCTTGTCTATTGCCTACACAGCCTTTAAAGATAACATTTATAGTGCTGTGGGACTGAGCTGTGTGTGGTCCAGTATTTAGCAGCATCCCTGGCCTCTCCACCTCCCTCCCCTGTGACATCCAGAACTGTCTCCAGGTGTGACCAGATATCTGCGGGGCGCCCAGATCACCCCTGGTGGAGAACTATTGCTCTAGTTACAGAAGTGACTATTGTGAGCTTCTTTGAAGACAGACAAACCAAAAATAATCACTTTGTTGAGCTTCATCTGATTAGATTCAGGCAAATTGGCTTTTCAGGGTCCTGGCTAATTATTATTATTATTTTTCCTTGTTCTGGTGCTGGGGATCAAACTCAGGGTCTCAAAGATACTAAGCATGCACTTCACCTCTGAGATACCATCCACAGCCCCTTCTAACTTTTATGATTCTGTCAATTAATGTTTTATAAGTAATAGAGCTAATAAAGATTTTATAAAGTGATTCTCATCTAATGGTTTTGAATGAAAGGGTTTTTTGCATATATTGTTTTATATTAAGTTTGGGATATGTAGTATA
This sequence comes from Graphiurus murinus, assembly GCA_004027655.1. Taxonomy (NCBI): domain Eukaryota; kingdom Metazoa; phylum Chordata; class Mammalia; order Rodentia; family Gliridae; genus Graphiurus; species Graphiurus murinus. The sequence goes on from PVLC010012747.1 coordinate 31,051, forward strand.
AGGACAAGTTAGTGTGTCTATGACATGTAAGAACAGCGTGTTTAGACTTACTGTCGACTTATCTACTAGAAAGTACTGAAGTAGAATCTGTGAAATGTTCTGACTTGTTGGCAGCATCCCAGTTGCTAGAGCAGGCTCACGAGGATCCAGGCAGCCCCCCGTGCGGAGCCTCTTTGAACACCTCACATCCTTCTCTGTGTTCAGGTAAAACTGTCATTTTCTTTTTTGCAACTTAAGATTTGAAAGTAGTGGGCTGTTTTGGTTTTTGTTTTTTTAACTTAGAATTTCATATAGTTACTTGTGATGAACAGAACAATTAGGTAAAACTACAACTCATATACCTCCCTCCGGAATTTGGTATTATAATAAAATTAAGGCATGAGAAATCCATGAGTTAAACCGTCTTTTAGGTTCCTATGAGTTTTCTCCTGGGCATTTGTTTTCTTGCTCATTTTTAACATTTTGGGGCTCTTGTGTGAAATGGTCTATGTAGTTTGTTTCACACAGGTGTCATGAGCACATGGAACATGCTAGTGAACAGGTCACTGTCTCCATACACCTGTTCTCCTAACGTGCAGGCTGGGATTCACTGACTCACTCGGGATGGCATCTTTTCAAGGTTATAACTTTCCTTTGGTTGCACCAAATTTTTTACAGTTTTCTCACCCAGCCCACTGGAGGGCTTGAATAAGTAGCTTGATCTGTGTTCAAACTCGGTGTTGTGGCATACATCTATAATCCCAGACAGGAAGATCAGAGGGTCAAGACCAGCCTTGGAACTTAGTGAGACTCTGTTTCAAATAAAAAAGGTGGAGGATATGGCTTAGAAATAGAATGCCCCTGGGTTCAATTTCTAGCAGAAAAAAGAAATCCAGGTTCCCTAATTAAAATATGGATCTTAAAGATGATACTAAAAGGAAATACAGAATACAGCCAGGACTCTTCTTAACAAATAGAAATGCTTCAAAGTATTATTTTATTGGTCAACTGAACATTATATTTATAATAATTTAAGCCATCTTTAAAAGTTAATTCTTTATAAATATTTTCCAGATGAATCCTTTGCTGATGGTTTACACTCGTCTTTGGATGATCCCTGTGGACAGTCCAGATGTGGAGATCAGGAAAGGAAATCGGGAGGATTTGTTAATGAAATTAAAAGTGATAAGTGCGCTTCCTCGTCTGTATTGAAGACAGATAGTGTTCCTCCGTCAGCCTCATCCAGTTACCTCCAGCAACTAAGTCCTCAGGAATCCACGAGCAAGCTCTCAAAGGAAGAAATAAATTGGCAGAAAGATGCTGTGGGTGAATTAGTGACCCCCGATGAAAAGCGAGCAGAAGGAGCATCTGAGGACATGCTTGAGAAAAGCAGTTTGTCTCCTGTGGTCCCCACGTCGAAAGGCCGCCTCGTGGAACATCCAAGGCCCAAGAGTTCTTCAGTGAAGAGGAAAAGAACGCTGGCCGACCCGGGTTCACCTGTGGAAGGACAGCTGAGGAAGAAGCAGCGCAGCAGGAGCTCCGCCGTGCCGCAGCTGCAGCTGTTCAAGCCGGCCCACAGCCCGCCACTCTTGCCCAGGTCAGCCACTGAGACGCCTGAGCGCCGGGACTCCTCCTATGAAGACTACTTCTCACCCGATAATCTTAAGGAAAGGGATTCAGAGAATTTTCCTCCTGGACCTCAGCCACTGTCAAGCCCTGCTCAGCTCAGCTGCAGAAGTCTGTCTAAAAAAGAAAGAACAAGAATATTAAAAATGTATGATTTTTCCTGCCTTGGTGAAAAGCCCAGATTCGTCCACGGGACCCACTTAACAGCTAAAGCCTGCTCTGGTCTTCAGAACCCTGCGAATGACGAAGGAAATGCAGCTTCCACTCGTGTGGCTGCGGAGGAAACATCTACCATGGAAGAAAACCCAGCGCACCGAGGGCAGGCTGGTCCTCCGGGGAGAGACGACGCATGCGCAGGTGCACGCAGCCCTCCTCACTCCATTGCGGAGCCGGTTCACCCAGCAGGACCCGCTGAGCAAGGGCGAGAATCGGGCCATACAGAACGCAAGCAGGAAGAAGGCAGCGCTCCTGCAGCGTCGGGCTGTTCCGCAGGTGAAGCACTGAAGGACTTCGAGCCAGGTTTGGGGGATGATTATAATGTGAAGAAATCTACAGAAGAAAAGGAGAACTTATCCGCAGGATGTAGTGAACGTATGTGAATCTTCCTTTCTAAGTATCATCATTACACAAATCTGTAATCGTGCACCCACCTTTTAAACCTATTACAACTTCTTCATAATTTTAAATTATGATTTCTTATTTTAAAGAATGTGTGTTTGATGATTCCCAGTGATAGAATCTCTAGGGGATTTTGGTCAACTCTTCTGGTGAATACATTTGCCCAAGCCTTTTCCTCGTTATAAGTCAGAAGATTAAGTACTGCTTGCTTGATCCGTTGACCAGAGTGATGCTTTCCCTGCTACATTGCAGGCTGTCACTATAGCACGGCTACGTGTAGAGGCCCCCTGAAGGTAAAATAGAAGTCCATATAAGTGAGGCTGTGTATTTTAGAAAGAAATTAAGACAGCATAAGCCATTGATTGTCAGGAAAGGGGGATATGAAAAAGTAGAATTTGAAATGTATTATCAAGATTTTTTTTTTTTTTTTAAAGAAACTTTGGCTATTGTTAAATATAAAGGAATTTTTTTGTTTGTTTGTTTTTGGTGGTACTGGGTCCTGGACCCAGGAGCATTCTACCTCTGAACTTTTTATTTCTTATTTTGAAATATGGTCTTGCTAAATTACCGCATGCTGGCTTTAAGCCTGTGATTGTCCTGTCCCAGCCTCCCAAGTACTGGGATTGCAGGAGTGCTCCATCACTTCTGGCTATAAAGGAATATTTTTTAAATGTTTAAAAATGTTTTACCTCAAGTAGCAAGTTTGTCTTTTTGTTTGGCTTTTACTTATTCTGCCTTAAGTGTATCATTTAAACAGGTTTACTCCTATCTGTAATTTAGTTGTAACTAAATTATAATTATGATGACCTTATTGAACAAGATAATAATGAACTATACAGTTGTAGTAATTACAGCAAAAATAGCAATAATAAAAAAATTTGCACTTAGGTTCCAGCAATCAAAATTGAAATCTTCAACCATGACCATTTTTACCCAAAGATTTAGTTAAAATCAGAATAAGACCATGTCCACTCTTGGTCATTTCTCTACTCATTTTATCCATTATCAGGATGGAGAATTCTCATGGGCAAAATAAGCATAGATATATTGTACATCTTTTCCTTGAGTATAAACTCCCCAAAATTGTCCCACAAAAAGAATTAAAATAATTTCCTATATATTAAGCCTACTATTTATGTCTTACCTTTCTCAACAGGTATTAAATTCATCAAGAAGCTGTACTTTATGTTGCATTAAGCTTAATGTGTTTTCAAAATATTTATTTAAAATGTCGACTCTAAAGTTAATACAAAATACTGTGTATGTAGAATTATTTCAGTAATTCAGAATATCGTATTTTTAAAGCCTACATTCCCATTCCTAGTTTTTATCTAGTGTATTTTTTAAAGTTTTGAGTAGTATTTAGTGATATGTAATTAAGTGTGCCACTCCTTGGGCCCCAGTGCAGTCTGGAAGCAAGAGTGTCTCTTGTTCCGGGGCTGAACCTCCATTCCCGCAGCCCTGGACATCTGGGTTAAGTGGAAGAAGAGGAGGGGCAGGCCCTGGTGGGCTCCCTGAGAGGCGGAAAAGACGTAAAGATGTTGGCTGTCACCCAGGTGTGCGGGCAGGACCCCGCGTGACCTCGGAGACGCCCTGTGTGCTCTGACGTAGGACATCGCCCAGAGCCACCCGCCCCAAGAGACAGAAAACCACTGGACCCTAGGGCAAGAAGAGACTTCCATGCTGTCTAGCCTAAACCTAGCCCTACTTTTATAATACTGAAGACCCATTGGTATTTCAGATTGTCTACTGTCAGTCCACCTGGGGCTCAGTGAATCTACCGTGGGTAAACTGTGAAGCCTTCAGTTTAAATGGACACTCCTACCTACCTGCGAAACTGTGGAGCGGCAGAGACTACTCTGCAGCAAACAGACATCCCCAGCTCTTCATGTTGAAATAAAGGTTTTCAATTTCAGCTCTCGCCTCCCTTGTACTTGTTGCTGTTGCTGACATCTGAGGCAGTGTCTAATGAAGGGTCCAGAGCAAGTTGCAAAGACTCAATGATAAACAGTAGAACAGGAGTGAGAGGAGGGAGAGGCGTGATTTCATTTAGTAGAATAATAATCTTGAAAAGCACCAATTTTTTTCTTTTTTGCATCTTTATGCTCTAATGTTGTAATCACTACACAAGTACATCCCACTATAACAAAGATTGTTAGGTCAGCGGACAGAGAAGGCTTCTCTGCGGAGGTGGTATCGAGGAAGGGGCCTGACTGTCACCAAAATCACACTTCTGCCTCAGGTGACAGCAAGTGTAGAGAAAGACAGGAGGAGTGTGGCGCCTTAGTGGCAGGAGCCAGCTCACAGGGCCTCCAGTCCCCAGCAAGACACGGAGTTGTGTTAATTCATCTTCCAGTGTGGTAAGAACTCTGAGCGCGGGAGTAATCACATCTGGTTGGTTGCTCTGGAGAACACACTGGTTGAGTGTTTGCTAGAAGTAATCGCTGTCAACAATGTGCACAAATGCACAAATACAAACAGATTTTAAGGTGATGATGTTTGTGCATATATACAATTACACAATGTCCTAAATATCCTAGTGCCTAAAATTTTCCTTTTTTTTTTTTCTTTTTTTTTTTTCTTCCCAGTACTGGGGATTGAACTCAGGAGCATTCTGTCTCTGAGCTGCAACCCCAGCCCTTGTCTTGCTAAGTTGCTGAGGCTGGCCTTGAACCTGTGATTCTCCTCTCTCGGCCTCCTAAGTACTGGGCTTATGGGCATGCACCACTGCACCCAGCAAATTTGCCCACTTTTTAGCTTAATATGTCAGATATATTTCTATATTGGTATCAGTAGATCTCCATTTTTTCAAGTATGGTCTATATCAAGAGTCAGTAATATCCTATAGTGGGTAAGATAGTAAATGTTTTAGGGTTTGTGGGCCAAATAAAAGAATGCAGGTACTTAAGTAGATTATTAAATGATATGGCATTTTCACAAAATTTTTTATTGATGAAACTCAAAATTGAGTACAGTTTTTCTATAATGCAGTCTACTACTGAGAAGAGCAGAATTTTTTTCTCTTTTGGTCAGAAGAAGAATGACATTTCATTTAATTGGGCTCACGTTGAGTGTTCACATCACCAAAGCTGACTGCAGATGCTCAGGAAGGCTGAAGTTTAATAAGATTTTTTTTAAAGATTTTATAAATTTCACCTTTGAAAATGCCTTTTCACATAGACGAATTTTGTTGAATTCTGATACCAGACCTCGGGCAAATGATTTCCATGAAGCATATTTATTACTAAGCAGGCGCTAGGGAATTTGTTAGTCTCCCCAGGTGGGTGTCTTGAGTGTGCCCTTAAGTTGCAGTTGAAGCTCTTCACCTGTGCAGAGAGAGGGATCCTGAGCCCAGAGAATACGTCCATGGCAAATTTGCATGGAAATGGAGGTCTCGCTTCTTGTTTTAACTTTGTTTTTGTTTTGTTTAGTTTTTGTATGTTTGGGTTTTTTTAATCTTTGTTTTCGTTTTGACATGGGGTCTTTCTAAGTCGCCAGCTTCAAACTTGTGGTCTTCTTGCTTCAGCCTCCCTAGTAGGACTACAGGTGTGCATCACCATGCCCTACAGTACAGTACAAGACAGGAGAGCGCATGATGCAGCCTGTTTAGTGAAATGATGTCCCCCGCCCCTGACACTGCTGACCACAGCGCTTCAGCCACCTGAAGTCAGTGTGAACTGCAAGTTCAGCTAGTCACCGGGAGCTAGTGCACAGCTAGACTCCTCGTTGCCTCTCACTAGGGAAGGGACTGCGTGATTTTACAGGTGCCACGTGGCCACCAAGACAAGCAAGTCCTTCCCACACACACACCTCACTCTTGTCCATTGTTTACTGCAGATTTTCTTCTGTGCCGTGTGCAGTAGGACTTGACACCTCAGCATTTTATACATGTGTGTTAGCTTATGTGAGCAATTTGGTCATGTCCAACTACTAGTTTCTCTTTGCGAGATCGCTGTTGTCAACTCTTGGAGACTGATGTTAAGTACCTTCTTTTCCACCTGTCTATCAGATCTTGGAGGCAAGCTTCAGACACATTCATTGGCAAGCAGATAGGAAACAGTCCACCAGACAGATACGCTGAATTCCCAGTGTTTGTCCCTAGCTGACTGCCCATATCTTATATAAAAGGCAAATTAGAATGGGGCAATATTCTAGAGACAAGTTTCTGTCAACTCATTGTCAGCCGGTGGGTACTAGGTATCTGTTGGCTGTGTACTGTGTACGTTACCATAGGGCCACGTACAGATCATTCCCAGGGATACCAGCTCCAGCTCATGCTGTACCACCATGCAATACTTAACTCATTGAAGTCCATGCATCTAACCAACGAGAAGCTTCCTGACATCCAGAATGCTGGTTAACCGGCTGGCGATGTGGCCACTTGCAGCTCATGTCTGTGGCCCATTTTGGCAGTCAGCAAAGCTCTCCGTATTGGGCTAAAGGACTTCCAGAGTTGTCTTGGAGTGTGGTGTCCTTTAAGCATGGAGGCTGACCACTCCTGGAGCGTGTGTGTGATGGGGATGAGCTAACACGTATACCTCATACCACGCGGTCTCTGCTGAAGCATTCTAAACCACATTGCGGCTGTCATCACGAGATGGTTCATTTCAGCACCTGCATCTGTGTGACAAGGACAAGGACTGCCTGTGCTGACATCAGCTGGCCCTGGTCTCTGCCTGCAGCTCCTCATTAGGAAGGACAGTAAGGTCACACCCTGCACAATGACAGGATGCATTAGGCCTGCCTAGAGAGGTGATTGATAGACTTCAGGTGGGGTTTATTTACATTATAGCTTTGGTGGGGAATTAGAGGCAAAAATGCTACAGTAACGGAAAGGTATATATGTAATTTGTAATCCTCATACAGAGAGCTACTTTTATAATCTCAGATAGGATTTGTAGCGGTATAAGAAAGTTTGCTAATCATGACCTTTTTTGGCATATCTCAATGAAAGCATCAGAAGGCATGCTAGTTTTTAAATCGAGTTACTTTATTTTCTACGTGCTTTGTAAGAACTGACCCATCCAGTTCATTTAAATACTCTTATTTGACATACTTTTGCATATTCAAGAGGAAGTGTGAATTATTGTAGAAAATAAGTAGATCTACATGGATTCCTTAAATATTTCAAACTGAAGAGTGTTTATCTCAGTTTTTGGCAATTTGAATAGTCCACAGGTACGTTAAGGAGAGTGTTTCTCAGCCCTCCCCCGTAGGCACTGGCCCCTTCCCTGGGGCTGTAAGACATTGGGCAACCTGAACAGCTCCGTGGCGGTCAGTCACCAGTGTTTAGTGGACTGGTCCATTTAGTCATTAATTTTCATCAGTTACGTGTTTGCTCTGCAGCTACTATGTCCAAGTTCCTCGAATAGACACAGTTGGAGAATGTAGAGTTCTGTCCCTTCTCTGATGGGGCCAAGATACGTGGAAAGATAGGTTGAGGTAATTCACCCACGAGCACCAGGGAATTCAGAAAACACAGCCAACCCCCAGCAGGGAAAATTTTACAGTGCTGGAAACCAGTGTACATCTCTACAACCCATGTTTTAATCATCTCTACAGTAATTACAAAGGACAATCTTCCACATTATCTTTTAAAGATCATGATTAGATGTGGTTTTCTCCAAAGTTCACAAAGTGAGCGGGTACTTGTAACAGATGAGTGTGAGTTATCTCAGCTGAGGTCACATATAGAACATGTAACTTACACTTACATCAAGGCAGCCATGGAAGGGGTTTTTATAGGTGTCATTTAAGATTGCATTCTATGAGCTTAATTAATTATTCAGTTTTGGGGGGCTCAGAATTCCCCATTAGGATAATATTGAGATGTTCTGTGCACTTTTTTTTTTTTTGTATTAATATGATGGATTCTTAGTCAGCCTTTTTAATCCTTGTGTTTTTGCTTAGTGTCTAGTACACGTTAATGTCATTTGTTTAAGCATGTCCTGTGTACGAGCGCTGTTAGTGTTCCTTCCACATCTTAGAGGTAGGAAAGCAGGATGTGTGGGAAGACAGATGTTGGAAATGAGCTTATTAGGCTCTGGCTCTAGGCAAACTTTAACACAGGCCAAGTCTTCTCTTGCGGGTTTTTTTCACCATCCACCTCTCCGTCTCCCTCCCTGTCCTGGGACTTCAATTCCTCTTGACCTCGTGTTGCCTTAGCCTGCTGTTCCCTCCAGAGTGATCACGAGTCGTTCTCCTCCGGCTATAAAGCAGTAGAGGCAGTGGTTTGACTCATTCATGCTGAGGTGAAGGAGCGGCCATTCTCTTACTTTCCTTCATGGGATGTCTTGATGATATTGTTCACCCAACTTCTAAATGGTGACGTTTCACACAGTATAACACAATGATGAAAATTCCCGCAAAGTTCTTTCCTCTCTATTTGGTTGCTTTGTGAAAATAACACAACACATCATGGATATACTGAAGTTAGAATAAAGAGGGTTTTTAGTGAGATACTATGGGTGGACTGAACTGTGTCCCCTGAAAATTCATATTTTGAAAGTTTATTTGTTTGTTTATTTTTGTGGTACTAGGGATGGAACCCAGAGACCTACCTTCGTTCTACACCCCCAGCCCTCTTTTATTTTTTATTTGGGAACAGGGTCTTGCTAAGTTGCTGAGAGCCTCACTAAGAGGCTGGCTTCAAACCTGCTATCCTGTCTCAGCCTCCCATGAAAGTTTATTTGTTGATGGCATTATGAGATTGGACCTGGGCAGATAATTAGGTTTAGGTGAGGTCACGAGAGTAGGGATTTCATGATGTCATTGGTGACTTTATAAAAAAGACAAGGAAAAGCTGGGCATGATGGCACATGCCTGTAATCCCAGAACTTGGGAGACTGAGACAGGAGGGTGGCAGGTTGTAGTGAAACTCAGAGGTAGAATCCTCTGGGTAAATCCCCAGTACCACAAAAAAAAAACGACAAGAAGAGACCAGAGTGCTGCTTCTCTCTCTACCATGTGAAGACACACCAAGAAGGTGGCCATCTGCAAGCCAGAACAAGAGCCCTCCCCAGATCATGAGTTGACCTCCCCGTCTCCAGGCCTGAGAAAATGAAGCCCTGGTGTGGAGGCACCCAGTCTTCTGTGGCATTTCTAAAGGTAGCCCCGGCTGAGTAAGACGTTCATCAAACTGAGGAAAATGGAAGAAGAGCAGCTGCAGGGTGGACTCCGGGGTGTTGGCTGCCATTTCTCTGAGACAGTAGACGTCCCTTAGCGAGCTGGATGTGTGCATTCACACTCGGCTGGGAGGTCTGCACAAGGGACAGGGTTAGGGCCAGCTTTATGGGGGGCGGGTGATGGGGTGATCTTAGGGACAGAAGACAGCTGCTGGCCACCCACATTGCAGGAGCAAACAGAAGAGTCTTGTGGAAGTGGGAGAACCAGAAGATGAGAGTTGGGCATTTGCCTTTGGACCTGAGGCAGGAAAACAGAATCGGACTGCACTCCACAAGTGCTTCCACAGCCCCTGTGTGCTCCCAGTTGCTTTGGGTTGCATGATCACGTTCTCAAAGAAAGCATGACAGTAAATCGCTGAAGCGGAGTTTGTGAGATGCGTCGAATAACTAAGAAATCATGTTCTTACATCATTTTGCGACTGCACGGTTTCTGGAATTGTGGACACATGTCATCGGAATCAGTCTTGAGTTTTAGAAGGTTACGATGTATTTCCTAGAGCTTTTCATCTATGGTGCTTTGAAAGGCTGTAGCTGGAGGCAAGTTAACTCAAACATTTCACACGTCAATTGGGTTATGTAAGATCTCCACACAGGTAGGCATCTTTAAAACACACACACACACACACACACACACACACACACACACACACACATTTCACTTGATGAGTGTCTTAGTTTGTGGGTCTTCGTGGCAACATGTTGCTCTAAGGTGGAATTCTGGGGGGCGTACAATCAACTATCATTTGACATCTGAAGTTCTATACTGAAGACTATTTTCTAGAAAAAACAAATCCCAAAGCTGAAATCACTGATTGCCTCTAATATAGAACTGCCTTCCCCGAGGAGCTTGTTTTTGATCATTGTTTTAAAATCTAACAAAGTTTGAATACCGCATAAGATATAGGCATACATTTTCTTGCATTATCGAATGGGCAATTGTGACACTATACAACATTACAACCAACAGGCAAAATTGTTTCTGACCATTACATTAAATGACTTGTTTGAGAAATTTACATGGAATCAACTGAAAGTTCCAAATAGATCTTAAAGGAACAATGTGTGCAGTGTTTATTTAAAGGGCCTTTAGTTTCTGTGGCCATTATATATCAGCAAATGTAATTTTTGTTGTTGTTGTTTTTGTTTTGTTCAAGGGGCATTCGTATTCAGTTCATGTAAGTTCTAACTAACCTTCAACCTACTTGGGTTTTAGATGTGAGAAATGGACCGCCGAGGCATGAAGTTTCAGATGGCTCATGCAAAGGCTTTCAGGACTCCATCGAATCTCAGGAGGAATCACAGAAAAGTGGGAAAGGCAAAAAGGTCAGTGTGTGAAAATATTATTTTAAACTCTCAATGCTGCTACATCATAATGTTCTACTCTGGGTGAATGAAAGACAAACTAGTCTATGAGACTTGTGTTTACTTAAAAAATTGATTATGGGCGAATGTTGGAAGAGCGTTGGTTTTATTCAGGACAAAGAGTTCGTGTGGTAGACCAGGCTTAGTGGTAGACCACTTTGCCAGCACCTTTTCTGGCTTGTGAACAAAACTACAGCTTCTTTGGAGTGGAGTGTTGACTGTGCCAACATTTGTTGTCCTTTTATAATCTGAATAAATATTGACTAGGTTGAAGGAAGAACTCAAACATCTTTCATTGGTGAACTAGTCAAGGTTTGACCTGAAGCTGGGAGTCTCATTTCTCCAGTGAGCCTGAGTCTAGAGTCATGAGAGGGAAGTCATGTTGCTAGGCAACAACTGGAAAGGATGCAGTTACTGAAGGCTTGTTTGCTTGTGGGTTTAGTGTTTTAGAAGTGCAAATTTAGATACTGATGCAGAGAGATATATGGTCATGGTTTAACATTTTCCAGGTTATTGGGAAGGATGACACAAACATCTTAATTTGTAATTGTAGATTTTTTAAAGATATCACTTCCCAGCACTTTGAGAACTTTAAATGTAGGGTGAGGAGAGGACTTATGTTGTTAGCATCTTACTTTGTAATGAGTCAACAAAAACACTAAACTTAGTTTCCTTGTATTGAGTCTTCTATAGAACTGTCCAAGGATTGAATTGGTGAATTAAATAGAACCTTCTGACCTGTAGCTTACACAGGTAAAGTTTGTCTTGAGGGTTAGCTTAGTGTCTCCAGTGTTACCTTTTTTCCCACTGAAACTGAGGTTTAACCTACTTGGTTTTGTTTCCTGTTCCATTTCAAGGTAGTTGGTGTTAAACTGATATTTGAGACTTTTTAACACACTCATGTTTCTAATGTATGAATGTTTATTAAGGGATTAGATTTCATTAAACTAAAAAATTTTTTTTTCTAAACAAAAAAAATCTTATAATTGAATTTTTAATGTTTAAAAACAGCAAGTTTGTAGGACATCTCTTTTGTCAGCTAATTACTGAAGAGCATGCCTCTACTGAAACAGAGAACGGTCTAGGGTCTGGGCTGGGCGTTTGTATGTTGTCACGTGAGCGCTGGCTCACATGCTGTTTATGTGACTATGAAAACAGTTTGAAGTTCAGATATGTCCAATGGCCCTCAAGGTCTTCCTTTCGTTTTAATCTTAAACTTGAAGTAGCACGTACAGGTAGTGTCCTGTCTCGCTTGGCAGCCATGCAGAGCAGGCCCGATAAGAGCAGCTAATCCTGAATTCTGTGTAACATGGAGGTCCAGGGTAAAAGGTAGGGAGCTGAGAGAGACTGGGCAGCGTGGAGCCTGTAGATAGAGCAGCACAGCTTGGGGAAATGGGGCCTGGGAACGGATGCCAGAGCCAGCCAGAGAGAGGAGCTAGAGCGGGCCCGGGAAGGTTCTGAGCATAGACCATCTCACTGGTGGTTTTCTGTGGCTTCACTGGGACTGTCGCACCATGGTGTTGTTTTGTTTGTTAGCTTTCTTGAGCGTCACCAGACTTCCTGTCTTTGATCTGTTCTGGAACATTCCCAGCTGTTTTTGCCTGCCTCCATTGGTGGGAATGCAGTCTCCTGTGTTCCCTTTTGCTTCAGTAGCCCAGGCCTCATGGCTTCCTGTGTTTCTGTCCCTCTGTATCTCTTATTTCATTCCAGGTATTTTTTATTTTATTTATTTATTTATTTTTTCATTTCACCTTTCACTCTTTGTAAGTTTATACTGGTGCTAAACCTATATATTGCATTTTAACATTTCATTTAGTGTATCTTTTGGTCATCATAATTTTATTTGAATTTATTTTATCACTTTCAGTTCTCTGCCAAAATTATTAATTTTGTAATTAATTGAGCATGTTTAGCATATTTAGTTTGAAATCTATACCTGATAACTCCATTTTCCTGCTTCCCTTTGTTTTCTGTTTTTATCCTCTGTTGATTCTCTTGGTTTTCACTCATATGTTCCATGTCTGATATGCCTGGTTACTTTTGGTTTGTCTTCCCATCAGGGGTTGAGATGATTTGAAGATGGGCTTCTGTCCCTGTGAGGCCAACTGTCCATGGGGAGCAGGAGCTTCAGGTGTTGTTTCATCTCTTTCAGTCTCTTCTTCCTTAGCTCACTAGCTCGCTGGGCAGTGTCTTCAAATAGTTTTTGCTTGTTTCTCTGTTTGCACAATGTCCAGCTTTTCTAATGGATCACAGTGAGGACTTTGTTCCAAAGTACCTAGTCCAAAAAGTTGGGCATGGTGGCACATGCCTATAATCCCAGTACTTGGGAGGATGAGATAGGAGGATTATAGGTTCAAAGCCAGCCTTGGCACATGATGTACTTACACAATCATATCAAGGTCACTCACTGAAGTGAACCTGAGGGGGAGGGAGGGGGAGGGAATGGGGTGGGAATTGGGGAAGGGGTCAAATGAGAATTGTGTGCAAATATGTTGTTAACAACTTGTACTTAACAAAGATGTATGCTATATTGCACGAATTACTACAATAAAAAATTAAAAAAAAAA